>OX465037.1:3842495-4032495 GCA_949841015.1 Aplysina aerophoba | reverse complement strand
CATGTTAACGGGCAACTTTGAGCCTAACTTTCCCCTCAAACACCAGCAGAAGGACCTTCGCCTTGCGCTGGCCATGGGGGACAGTGTGGGGCAGCCCCTCCCGGTGGCTGCAGCAGTGAACGAGCTGTACAAGCGGGCCAGAGCAGAGGGTGAGGGTGAGGGGGACATGGCAGCTGTGTACACAGCCACCACTAAGAACCGCAGGCCAATGTGACTTGCCTACTTGCATGTATGTACACAGGGTGTTAATTCTATTTGTTGTTGCCCAAGTACATACAATATCATGATCATTCGGTATGCACTAGCTCAAAGTTATCACAATTGTTCAGATGTGTCAGTGACTTTACAGCCACCTTCATCAGTTAATGGCTAAGCAAAACACTCGATCATATATACATGTAGGCACATGTTCATCAGTCCAGGAGTGTCGCATACACTCCCAGCAGGGTTCCTTGCTCCCCGTTCAAGACTGCCTGTTTGTGCTTATGTACCAGCTCGCCAACATGCAGTGTGTGCTGGTGTGCTGATGATGGTCTATATAGCACCTCAGACTGGCTGGCCTGACCAAGGTCTCCCCAAGAATGGGGGGAAGAGTCAGGAACTGTCACTCAATCAATTGCAAGATCTGAAACTGCAGATCTACCAGTGGCATGCCAGCATGCAGGGATGAACTTATTTCTAATAGATAGGTACAAGATATACATATATATACTCACTAGTACCTGGGGTGGTTTGCATGAAGAGGTTCCGTGTACTCTTCAAGCCATCTTCATTAGTGAAGCAACAGTAGCCAGCATTAGATTTGGTGAGGGCAATCTTGGAGTGTCATGTTTATTCTATGTACTATAGTCACACAATAAATTACGATGAATTTGGTCTCACTACTGATAAGGTACGTATATACGTACAGTATGTATATACTACTTAATGTAAAAATTACTACAGTCATTGAGGGGTAAGTGTACAATAGAGTCAGTACACTTATACAAAGTTGGTGTTAAGTACAAACCTTCTTTAATGCACATGCACACATTAATTATTGCTTTTGAGACTGTGCAGCTTCTGATACATAGCGTCCCATTCCATAGTGGACGAATATGAAGGCATGCCAGGATCTACAACTGAGGAGGGCATGAACAAGTTGCAGGAGTTGGTAACACAAGGGGGTGGCAGTCACTAACCCATGCACGGCCCTTGTGTCAGTGCGGGAAGGTGACTGCTGCGCTCACTTGTGCTTTCTGTCTGCCTTGGTGCTGGCTGTGATCTCTTCCTTGCTGCAGCCAACTGCACACACATGCACACAAACAAGCGTGACCTCCTGCAACACTTCCACTGCACACCATTCAACAATCAGACGACACACACACACACAAGCTACTGAATTCAACCCACAAGTCAGGTCTGCCGTCACACTGACCTTCCGAGTGTAGGCCTTATTCTGTGGCATAAGCTCATCAATGTACTTGCCATCACAGTTGCAGATAGTGAAGTCAGCACCAAGTGTCTGTGAGACAACGAAGCAAGGGATCAAGACAAGACGGCATTTGATGGCCACTGCACACACACCAAGAGCAAACAAACCATTCCTGTTATGCAGGTCTCTGATGCATCACACACTCTATGCTGAGACAGGTGAGACAGGTGTGACAGATCCGCTGGTCGTGCAGTGCTTGCATGCTCTGCAGCAGAGCTCACCTGGAGCACTTGGAGGGAGTAGCGGTGGTAGCGCATGGCGGCCAGGTGGGCAGGGGTGTTGCCGTGGAAGTCCTTGGCATCCTTGCATGCGGGATCAGCATCCAAAATGAGGGCCAGGGCCCGGTGTCTACAGGAGAGACATGGGAGAGCATGCATACACGTTAGCACATCTGTTGGCTGTTGGTGAAAAGCTCCTTGATTGATGTACACTGGCGTACAAGCTATGTACAGTACATGTCAGCAGGTCTGAACTACTGTACAAATAGATGTTTAGGTGTTTATACGTATGCTGTAAATCAACTGGTCCAATGGGAAGTTGTTTGTGTACTATGCCAAATCATGGCATTCAAAATGGCCAAATTCATCTGAAGCAGCAGACTCGGTACACAGATGCCTGGTGCACCATATGCTGCAGGATGCATTGCTGGTTTTGCTACTCTTGTTCACAGTGAGTGGCATAAGAGTGCATTCTATGACCAAGCACAGTGACACATACTGCAAGTGCACTTGCATACATATTCTACACCATCCCACATGCAACGGAAGTCAGCATACGACCACCCATAGCTGAGACAAGCCTTCTTCTGCAGCCCCACACAACATTCCTACTACCTCATCCACACAGGAGTAGCAGCAGCAGCAGCAGGACGAACCAGACTAGAAACACGCTCACCTGTTGTGTGCAGCTGCTCGGTGGGCTGCGTTGGCGCCATCACGTGCACTCCTTATCCTCAGGTAGCCACTCATCTCCACTCTCTGCTTACCCAACTCATTGCGGCACACAGGCAGTATTCCCACTCCATCTGGGAAGGTGGACAGATGCAACATTTGTATGTACGTACATGCACACACAGACCCATGGGTGAACTTAAGGAATCTGTTGATCCACGTATGTATACTGTATATATGCAAGTGACCAAGCTGTGGCAGACCATCTACAGCAACATGGGACTAAATACGTAAATAACATCTAGCTGTAAATAATATCAGTATTTGATGATTTAGGTATCTTGTTTGTACATACGTACATGAGGTTACTATGAGATTGTTTTACACTGTCAGATAAAAATCTCAGTCAACCATTCCTGCTACGTACCAATACGGTACATACGTACGTATGTACAATAGGTTACACCAACCTATTGTGATATGACGAGATTACCAGTGCATACTTGCTGTACACGGCCATCAGGCTGTCTACACAAATGACACACTGCACAGCACTGCACTGCACACATGCTACGGACTGGACATGTACAGCTGATCTGCTCTTTGGGGCCCAGCTTTGAGCAGGTGAGACGTGCACACTTTGGAAAGACTGAACTAAGGACATTAATATAAGTCCCTACTATTATCATCTGCCCCAGTGCCATACACATACAGTACATGTAAAAACAAGTTGCACTGACCAAAACTGTTTGTCAGTGAAGAGGTGGAGCTCAGGAGTCCCGAGAGGTAGCGTGAGTGACGAACTGGTGAGGGATGTGTTTTAGTCCACTGCTCTGATACCTCTCTACTGGTGCCCACTGCAGTTGATGCATGCATTAGTGTGTGAGACTGGGACATGGACATTGAGGTCTGGAGGTGGTAGGCAGAGTGACCTGGAGGGAGGGAGGAAGGGACAGAGGGAGGGAAGGACAGAGGGAGGGAAGGAGGGAAGGAGGGAGGGAAGGACAGAGGGAGGGAAGGAGGGAGGGACAGAGGGAAGGAAGGAGGGAGGGACAGAGGGAGGGAAGGAGGTAGGGAAGGAGGGAGGGACAGAGGTAGGGAAGGAGGGAGGGACAGAGGTAGGGAAGGAGGGAGGGACAGAGGAAGGGAAGGAGGGATGCAAATAAGGCAGCTAACAGCATTCTAATCAGCAAGAACTCTTACTGATACTAACACAAGTGCAAGCACACACAAACATGTGTTACCGTACAAACTCATACACATGCCACCCCCTTCATACATCTGTACTCACCCACTCCACCCACTTACACCCACTTGCACACACTCACACACTTGTACACACTCACCCACTCCACCCACTTACACCCACTTGTACACACTCACCCACTCACACCTGTCTACCCCCCTCATGCCCTGCACCACACCTTCATCTGAAAGCCCACTGTCAGTATCGTACCCTCCCACTGCCAGTGGCTGCTGCCCTCTGGTGATCCGCTCCGAGGGAGCGTCAATGAGGGAGTTGAAGAGGTAGTGGAACACTTCATACCGTGCATCTCCTGCGGCCACCATCAGCATGGTCTCACCACTAGAGGTGCGTAGGTTGTGGTCATAGGGGCCCTAACCCATGGGTGTGTGGGCAGGGAGCAGGAGGGGGGAGGGGAGGAGGGGAGGGGAGGAGGATAGAGGAGGAGGTACGTATGTAGGAGAGAAAGTACACAATCACAGCTACTGACTTTCCAGCACACCAGTTGAAAAGAAAGAGCTGTGACAGGCATGCACTTGCATAGTTGATTGGCTGCACCACCTCCTGTATACGCTTTAACTTTCGCGGGGTTAAAAACTTTCGCGGTTTTTGCGGATCGGCAGCCATCCGCGAAAGTTTCATCCCGCGAAAAGTTAGGGCCGTTACTTCATGTACCGATCACGAAATATAAAATAATACCAAACCCTAACCCCAACCCTAATACTAAAATGACCGTTAACACTATGCTACGGCCAATATAATATTGCAACATAGTCATACTATGCATATTAATGGTCGTGAACGGTACATGAAGTACCACCCAAATTTAGACCAGTCTGGGCAACGAGTCTCCATTTGTAAGATGATTGCGTCACAAAAATGAAAAAATGGCGGCGATTCACTAGGGCAACTTCATATGCAGCTAAGAACCTCCACCGAAGCAATTGATTACATCAATATACGACAAGGATTCAGAGGATATGACTAATCGACGAATTAAAGACTAAGACCCTGCATCCGCGAAAATAAAAACGCGAAAGTTGCTGAAATCTGCGATCCGCGAAAGTTTAACCCCGCGAAAGTTAAATCGTATATGGTACGTATTGCGTACACACAAGTACATACATACGTACAAGATGTAGCAGGTATGTACAGATGAGAAAACAGTGCTCACCTGCCAAACTTGCAGGAACTCTTCCAACTTCACATATCCCTTGAGTGCAGTGACAACTCTACAACACAGTACACACAGGGATCGAGTCGGTATTGATGTACTAACATTACACAGTGTGGACACCAACACTTCACCTCAACCAGTCAAACACAATTTATACAAAAAAGGATCTATTACAGATGAGCTAAACACATTACACAATGCTGTAGATGATCTTAGTTGTGTTAATGAATTCACTAATGATCCATTTTCAGAGTAAGAAAATAAAATGTAATGCTGACACAGACTCAGTTGCAGGATGTTAGAACCAAATATGCATGCAGGGTTGTGTACCAGAGCCCAGGTGGACACGAGCCAATTCTGGCAAGCATGCTTACCTGTCTGTGTAGTTCCCTCATATAATATGGTGGATCCAAAATGTGAATATTGTTAGTAATGCTGCAATTATACTCACTACATACAACAAACAATAATATAAATGTGTTTTTAATCTATTTACTGTATACGAGGGAACTACCCTGGCTTTCAGCACACCTACCTACACCCCAGACTATGACATCATCTGTAAGCCTGATGTACGTATCTTAGTTGTGTTATCCCATTAGTTACCATCACAAACAGTCATTCCCACACGTCTACTTCCATTTATGCTACGTATATACTCAACTGTGCAACTCAAACATTGTGCAGTATTTTTGGTGTTACATCATCAGTTTAACAAAACAAGTGTCCCTCTCCCACTGCACCCCTTGTTCAGTACGAGTTTACAAAGATCTTTGGGTTGAAGCATCCTGCAACCGAGCGTCCATCAACAGATGTACGTACACACATACATTTGCCCATAAATACGATCATCAGTGGACCATACACATTTTCACGTTCAGATTACACCTCAAATTGACACAACCATGTACATATAAAGGCAGGTTGCCAAAGATAGCAGCAGTGGAGGCATACGTACTCTGCTGGAGTATGTAATACAGTTGTGAGCGAAGGCTTGGGACATGGGAGGAGACGTCGCAAGGAAAAACAGGACACATACAGTACATGGGTCATGACACCACAGTCCACCAAACTGCAGGGTGTTGCCATTATTGTGACACTGCACACGTGTTTTGTGCAAGGGAGAACACACAGCACACTTCACAGCAACGCATCCCAGACCCCTCACTTTGTCATGTGTGCCTTCCTGTGGTACTCCAGCTGGTGCTGGATGCCCTCGTAGTTGGCACAGTACAGCAGACCTCCGTTGGAGGCCGGCACACACGTGCTAGCGCCATTGCTGATGAGCAGCTCCAGAACATTGGGGTGGCCTGGGGGAGGGAGGGGGGGGGGAGGGGAAAGGGGAGTACACCTTGCCTACAGCACCCTGTGAATGGGTGTGCACATACACCTTGCCACTGGCTAAGGACATGCAGTGTGGTGTGCGACGTCTCTGGTGTCAAGATGCTATACAGAGCCATTGCAGCCCACTATCAAGCCTGGCAGTGTGCTTATAGGGCCAGTCATTAGCTGTGCTGCATGAACTCCAAACAATATACGTACACACACATGGCCACATATTCAGAAGGACAGCATGGTCATCACATACTACATACAGTACATACATAGGTTGTACTCATGACAGGATGCAACTCAGCCACCATACGTACATACATACATATGTTGCAGCAACCTTGCACTATTGCAGCTGCTTAGTGTGTGCCAAGCACTCACTGAACACATAGTGTGGTGCAGTCTGTGCCAAGCACTCACAGAACACACAGCGTGGTGCTTTCTGTGCTAAGCACTCACAGAACAGACAGCGTGGTGCAGTCTGTGCTAAGCACTCACTGAACAGACAGCGTGGTGCAGTCTGTGCTAAGCACTCACTGAACACACAGCGTGGTGCAGTCTGCGCTAAGCACTCACTGAACACACAGCGTGGTGCAGTCTGTGCGTGCACCTAATTAAACACTGCACATACATATCCACATACGTACGTCTAGATCTTGCATGCAATCAGAGGCCACGGAGCTGCAGGAGGTGATGCATGGCAGTGCACAGTACCTTCCAGGGCTGCCAATTCCAGAGGCGTTGCTCCAGCACTGTTTCGTGCATTGATGTCAAAAAGGATAGGATCCATGCTATGTGCCACGGGGGAGTACTGTTGCATGTAGTCAAGGACAAACTGTACTGTCTTCACACTTCCACTCCGGGCAGCCACATGCAGAACAGTGTTGGCGTTCTGTTCGTTCACCCAGAGGACACGCCCACCTCGCTGTGTGAACAGAGATGATCATGTCAGCGCAAGAGTCACGTGGAAGATGGAACAGAGCATGATATGTAGTAGGGGCAGTACAGTGTGGAGGAAAGTTATGAAGATGCATTGCAGACACACAGATGATGAGGTTCACACAAGCAGGCATGAGCGCACTCAAGCAGGCACAAATAGCTCAAAGTATACGTTTTTACAGCAAAGCCTTGCACAGTTCACTGTTAGATGGACCTACAGTGTGCATGCTGTGCACACACCTACCCGTTCCAAGTCCTGGACCATCTCCAAATGCCCATGAGAGGCAGCCACGTACAGGGGCCACTCACCGTGCTCATTCTGCAAATGCAACCAGCAGTTGAACACCTGAAGGCCACCTCCACCACAACATGCTGAGTCTGCCGACCAGTGCACACGTACGTACACCACAAGAAACACTGCACTACACTCACCACAGGGTTGATACTATCACCTGGCTCTAGAAATTCTTCCTCTCCCCACCTCCCTCTCTCCGCAACTTGGAACAAAGAGGGCATGACTATGAGCTGCTGTCGTCTGCAGGCACATGAAAGGAAGGGAAGTGAGGCATTCCCACATGGCACTGGCACACATGTACGTACGTAGCTACACATTTAGAGATGTGCATGTACTATGAGTGTGCTTTCACCGCAACAGTCTCCCAATAAGAGGTAAGGCATGAGGTTGTTATGACTTTCTGACTAAAAACGCATAAGGATCTATTAGTAGTCCAGTCCACCAACAACTCCTGTTACTCATTCTGTAATCTGTCTTGGGATAGCACTTTACAGTGCTGTAAAGAGAAGACGGCAGTGTTTCGTACCCCTTCCCTCCCCTCACCCACCTCCTCAAGGCCTCCGTGATATAGTTTAGGACGGGATCCCTGCTGGTGGCATTCAGGTACTCATGGGCCCACTGCAACCCCTACAGAGGGCCAGTACTAGGTAAGTAAGGTGTGCATTCAACACGTAGACGATGAGTACAGACATGAGCATCCAGCATAAACTAAGAGAACGTATTTGTACCTCAGTGCCATGATAACTAGGACATGGTTAGCAGGCAATAGGAAGTATATACGTACATTACTCTATGTAGTAGTATTGTACTGCATGTGTATGCATGTGTATGCATATGTATGCATGTGTATGCATGTGTATGCATATGTATGCATGTGTATGCATGTGTATGCATGTGTATGCATGTGTATGCATGTGTATGCATATGTATGCATGTGTATGCATGTGTATGCATGTGTATGCATGTGTATGCATGTATGTACATATGTATACTGTACAGCGTACGTACAGTAAACAAAATGGCATAGTCCACAACATTCTTCATCAGCACATGCATGTATATGGTGATTTACGCTGTCTGCAAACAGTGGCAGATTGTGGTGACTGCAGACACACGCTCCTCCCCATTGCTATCCACCCCTCACCGTCAGTCCCTCATTGCTGCTGGTAATGGAGCTGATGCAGACAGCACAGAGGTGGGCACATGCGTAGTGCAGGGGGAGCCGCTGGCCCACGTCGGGCACTGCCGGGTGGCACCCATTGCTGCACACACAGTGACGAGGAGTGACAGGGGGAGTGACAGATTCATGCACTGTACCTTCACCCATACTTCACACAACTCAAAGAGCTATCCACACTTCTGTTCTGACTAAACACACAGTCGTATATGGCAACATACATAGATAAGCCTGTGTGTGCATACATACATGTGTATGCGCATACGTACATGTGTGTATATACATGTGTGTGCGCATGCATGTGTGTGAAGGGCTGACTCATACCGTATCAGTAGCTCTAGACACTGGCAGTGGTTCAGCTTACTGGCGATAGTCAAGGCCGTCTGCAAGTTCTGGGGGGAAAGTGAAAGAGATGACAGCTACAGGACCCAGCCAAAGCTAGCTTGAGGGCTCACAACTGAGCACACACAGTACACAGGTATGTACTTGCATGCTGTTGGTGTCCCCGGCTCCCAGCCCGTGGCACATACTGTACGTACCTGTAGGTCCTTAAAGTCCTTGATGTGTTTGGACATTCCTTTCATCTGTAGCAACTTCCTTACCAGATTGGGATGGTTGTGAATCACGGCCACCATCAGCAGGGTCTGTCCCTCACTGTTGACTGAACTGAGGTCACTGGGAAAGAGGGAGTCTGTGCTGAGCGTTCCTGCGGCAGTGTGTTCTGCCAAACGATCAGCACGCTCCGAACAGAAGTTGCGGAGATGTTCCACCACATCCATGTGCTGGTTTCTGACAGCATGGTACTCAGGGGAGCACACTGCACCTTCCTCGGGCACTGGATCAGCACCTCGGTCTAGCAGCATACTGCAAAAGCAGAACAGAGCACATCACATACACACAACACACACGCACACATAGAACACAACTTTAGTGCACCATGCCCACAGGTAAGGGCACCACGTGTTCTCATAAGAGACAACAGTAGCAACAGTGGTCACTAGAACATGTCTACCGCTATTCAAAGGCAGGAATATACAAAACAACAGCTGCCTATAAAGATCAAACCAATGAGTACACATGCACACCACTCGGACTCCCGTAGCTGAGTGGTGGTGAGTGAAGGGGGAGTTGGGGGAGGGGGGGGGGGCACTGAGCAGGAGAGATAAAGGTAAGGCCACACAAAGTGACCAAGTTTGACAAGGTACCACACCAGCTATATATACTGAGGAGGTCAGTACCATTACACTATAGACGTATGTATATGAGAGTTCATTATGTTGCTGCCAGTGCCTCTAACTTACATTACTAACACTAGCCCCACCTTACAAGAGCTCCCTAACCTAACCCTATCCTAACCACCTCTGGTGAGACCTTCCTATTTCCTACAGTCCATCATAGACTACTTCTCGGTAAGAGGAAATATGAAGCGTACTGTTAACAATGTGAGAGTCACTAGAGGAGCAGACATTGGAAGTAGCCATCATCTTGTACGTAGTTATGAAGATAAAGTTGATGAAAAGACATTAGAGACACACGTAAGACATAAGGTAAACGAAGGAGACAACAATAGGCAACGCCTATGGAGATGGAAACTGAAAGAGCGTGGTGGACACATGCATTGCTTACATATCTTATGGTTGCGTTATTATTTCCTGTAACACATTACTTTATCATCATTTCCTGTATGCATGATTATTCACCTCCACTTCCGTTCTCAAGCGCATGTGTCACGTGATTGCCCGCAACACAACACCTTTTTGTTCCGTTGTTGTATTGTTCCGTTGTTACACACATATTTCCTTGCACACTCCTTTTAATAATTCTAGTTCATTTGTATAATGCCTAATGTTATATTGATGCCCCTGCTTCGAATGGCCAATCACGCACCCGCTCTCATCCAGCCTGGGCCCAGAATTTAAAAGATGCAATGGAAACAGCAGCTAAAGTGTGTGGAATGCAACAATGCAGAAATGCTCAGAAAGAACCAGATAGTGGAATGAGTAGGTATGTACAACAGGCAGTAAAGAATAAGAAAGTTGCATTAATTGACTTATTAATTTTTAGTGGATTATTGTGAGAAGATATTCATGGGAAGAATAAAGACCAACTAAACAATGTTGCACAATCTGAGGAGGGAGAGAGTTACGGGTAGTGGCGAAGTGGCTGCATAGAATAATGAGTCTTGCAAGGGATAATGCACAAGTTCCAGGAGATTGGCAAAGAGCAGTTATTGTTCCAGTGCATGAGAAAGGAAGCACCAAATTTTATCTACATCAATTTCTACAGTTACGTATTTTACGTTATCCATTTTGTACGTATGTACATACTTAATTTGATTTTCCTTTCCGAGTGCCAATATTAGTGACCTATGGCTAATTGCCCAGGTAATAAGATCCTGCAACAGTGACAAACAAGCAACTGCTGTTGGTCACATGACTGTCTTTGAAGGTGAGCGGAAGCCAGTGTGGCACATGCCACCCATTTGTAGGGCCCAGAACAGTGCCTGACACAGTCATTTGACTGCACACTACGTAATTGTAGCGTAATTGTAGCGTAAACGTAAAACTGCTTATGTGTGTCCACAATGGCTGAAGACAATTATACACCTTTATCACTTAGTGGAAGTGGTTAGTTTAGTTTGTTCACTCCTTACAACCAAGCACATGCAAGGTTGGTGCCACCCATGTCCACTACACAGGTACATAGTGAGGGCACCCTGTAATTAGTGAATCACACGCCTGACAATCTGCACGTGGTAGGCTATACATGTCAAGTGTGATAGCAGCACCATTAGGGACATCACTGACACACCACTCTGTCTGTAGCCTGCATGTCGTCCAGTGGCCACAGGCTCGCTATATGATGCCTTACAGTACATACAACACCATCCCATCCTTCTGTCCTACCTCAATGTCTGCTGGCAACCTGTGGCGGCTGCGTAGTGCAGAGGGGTCCACTGAGTCATCGGGTTCACAGCATTAGGGTCTGCCCCTAGCATACAAATCAAGACCTGCACAGGAAGACAGGAGACGAGTCACTCTCACCTGGAGCCAGGGGCATACATACATACATATGCATAATTATACATACATATATACATCATACATACATATGTACGGTATGTGACACGGAAAACTTACCTTTTTCCACAGACACGCCACGTAGGTTTTCCGAAGGTAGCTGCGCGGCAATATGCGGACGCCCATGCGGCAATGTGCAGATCTGTGCGGCAATGCACGGACGCTCTGCGGATCTAGAAGAAGTCCGCGGATGAATACGCAAAGGTACGCACTCGATCGAAGACAGGTATTGGCTGCTGAAGCAGTATCCTTGCAGTCACGCTACTGCTGAGCGGCTCTCTCCATTGGCCAGCCATTTTGTCCTCCGCAAACCACTGCGCACGTAGCTAGCTTGCGGTTTTATCTAGAATGTTTGTTATAAACAAGTGCTGTATTTTCTATAAACAAGCACAGTGTTTGCTATAAAGAAGCGCAGTATTTCTTAAATTGTTGTATGTGCATATGTTGTATGCAAAGCTACACAGCAAGCTCTTGTGCGTACGTACGTACGTAGGTGCAAACGTACAAGTCGACATTTAACATTTCAGGTCATTTGACGCCGCTTATGAAGGAAGTGTGTTGCAAGTGTACATAAAGGCACTGTACAGCTACGTACACATGAACCTGTTGTCTTCCGCCATTTTCCACATGAATCCGCGTGGAATTCCGGCCTAGATTTCTTCTGCTCAGAATCTTGCAGAAAATAACAGCGGAATTGTGCGGAAAATCCAAGCGCGTCCGCGTGGATATCCGCGTCCGCCTGCACCAGAAAATCAAGGAATTCGTCTGAAAAATGTAAGTTATCCATCTGTGTCACGTACCGTATATACCTCACATAAGTATGTAATACCCTGCTGGATTTGAATCCATGCACGCATGCATCTTGCTCCATCAATGAAGCTATTTCAGCTCACTAAACTACCACTGGAGAACAACAAGCAGATGCTATTATACGTAATTTGTTCAGGAGTGTCTGCAGTGTACACAGTAGGTACACGTGTACAATCATTGGCAGTACTGCAGGCCCTCTCACCTCGGCCAGCATGTGCTGGTCCAGTTGAGCCGTGAGACAGAGGGGCGTCATGCCCTGAGCATTCTCCTTGTTTACATCAGCTTGCAAGTGACAAGTCAGGAAGAGGAGGTAGGGGAGGCAGGGGAATCCCCCTCGCACTACAGAGTGGACCAAGCAGTCCCCTTTGGCATTCTTGTCAACGTTGACTTCCAGCCCACAGCACTAGGGGAGAGTCAGATCACACTATGACACAGTGACGGTAAAAGTGCCACACACATGCACACACATACGCACGCATGCACACATGCACATACACACATACAGTGCAAACAGTACACACAACAGAAAAAGGTGACAGGTGCAGGAGATGCATTGGGAATACCATATACCCTAGTGAAACATGAAACAGTAATTGTAACAGAGAAGAGCCCTCCTGAGCAGGATGGGTACATTCACAACAGCATGCTGCACCAAACACCAGTTGCAAATGTTCACTGGACTCTACTTCATCACTGTTTCATCATCCCCAGCATTTCATGGCCTTGCCAATCACAGTCTGACCACAGTTTCCCACCACAGTGCTGTGGAGGTGCATAAGCTGGTGCTCACCTGGATGTGTTTAGCAAAGGTGTAGAAGCCTCCCGGTTGGGTCACCATTGCATGAATGGACTCAATTTCCTCGAACGTGTCTCCATGCAGGACAACATGTGTCTTTTTCTTCTTCTTCAATGTCATAGTAGGAGCAAACGGCTTCATCTTGCTAGAGTAGCACACTTGGGCAGGAGTGTGACCTTCGTACAGTAAGAGAGGCAAGCCAATCTTTGTTTATTCATTTACCGTATATGTACATGTACATGTCACACCGTGTGTGTAGTGTACATGTCACACCGTGTGTGTAGTGTACATGTACATATGTACCCAAGCGCAGAAACACGTAACACAGATTAGCACGAAGGTGCTCTCTCTATGCAAACAAACAACAACTCCTGGAATGTATATATACCACATACATATATACCTATATCTAGGTATTGTTTACATAAGGCACCCTTGGGGAACTCTTTCTGCATGTAGATGCAGCAACAACACCCACCCACCCACCCACACACGTGACACAGTACAAATTTAATTAAGAACTTTCATTAACCCTCCAGTTGGAGAGGTACAGTCCCTGGCTATCTGCATGCATTAGCAAAAGCAACTGAGGTGGACAGGGGGACAAAGTGTACTGTTAGGAAGAGACAACACAATGTACCACAGTACATGCGGTTGTGCTTATTATTGGCTCAAACGTTTGCACTCTACACAAGTGTGCACGCCCATGGTACGGGCACACTCTCAACTCTGTACTGTGCTTGTATTACATATTCTGCGTGGCCACACCATTAGGTGGCCAGATTATCATAGTCACATGAAGGTGTGTTCATGATATCATGTATGGCAGTCACAGACCCTTTTACATGGTACACAATCTGGATTCAATTCAGATTACAGGGGTCGCAGCCGTCTCAGTCTGTGTTTGTAGGAATAAATGAGACAGTGCAGCTTGCCTTCGCTATCCTTCAAGGTCCACAGATGGTTCTTCTCGTTCTGCTTGAAGTAGCGACCCACTTCCACCGCTCCAGTGACGCAGGCAAGGTGAAGGAGGGAGAACTCCACCCCGTTCTCGTATCGGAACACATCGGTCGGCCGAACAGCGCCTAACCGTATCAGTTCCACGACCAGATCACCCGCGCCTCCAGCTAGGAGAAGCTCGCACAAGTGAGCTGTGAGCAGGGACGTGTTCTTATGGTCCTCCAGAAGGCAGCGTAGACACTCTACCACGTCCGAGGCAGATGGCCACAGCTCGGCGAAGGATGGCTTCCGTGTCGTCTCCGATGCGCCCTTTCGAAAGGCATTCAGCTTTGCTCCCCAAAACACGGCGTGAAAGAGCTTGGAGAAGGACTCCAGCTGTTGCAGCTCTTGTCCTACCACTGGCACTGCCATGACTAGCCGTAGAAAGTACTATGTAACTTTGTACTGGCTAGCTACATATCAACAACAACTACTGTACAAACACAGCCACATGATGGATGACCCCACTTGGCCCTTGATTACGCAACAAAATGGCGGCCAAGGACAGAGTGATTGCAGCCAAGTCGCTGGTGTCCTTCCTGATGGGTCTGGAAGGCGTACGTGTAAGGATAGAACTTCACAACGATATTTTTGCAGTGGGTGTGTTAGATCAATCGGACTCACGAATGAAGTAAGTTTGTGTGGTCAGGTGCAGAGTGTGTTCGGAGCACGGAGCAGCAGTTGCAACCATTCCGTATTGCCTGTGTACTGCAGCATTAGTCTCCGCAATGCACAAGTGTGGAGACCGAGTCGAGCTACAATGAGTGTGGCAGGGGTGCAGGAGGTAAGCTGCTCGAAATTCTTTTTACGATGGGGGGATCATGTGATTATTGCTGTGAATTTGGTAACATGTGTCTTGTCCACAGTGTGAGCCCATTGGACTGTTTGAAGAGTTTTTTGTGCAAGGAACGAAGATTCGTTGCATTCATGTGAGCCTTGCAATGACACCTAGGTTGCTATATTTATGCTTAAGTGAATGCTCAATTACAAGTACTTGCTAAACAGTCAGTGTCGACTTGACATCTCATGTGCACAGTTCAACAAAACTTCCCTAAGATCTGCAGGTATTATAGGCAAGTGATATTTTGTGATTGGACACAGTGGACGTTTCCACAGCCATGGTCCTTAGAGTGTTTGTTTCACTACATGTTTTTTGCTGTTAGCCATATACATGTTCACATTCACATGCAGTATTGGTGTTGCTACAGTGCAGATAAAAGAAAACTAAGCGTAACTATTTTAAAGAGAACCAGGATTTTGATATAGCTACACTTGAAATAGATTCTTACCACAATGATGCTTATTTGGATTGTGACTTATGCAGTGTTGCTGTAATTCAGAGTTGCTTCCTGCACTGCCTATAGATTGAAGATAAAGGTGTCAATCCCATGAAAGTTACTGAGAAAAAGGTACACCAATCATGTGTGTAGCGGTGGGCTGCTATTGAGTACGTACCTAGCTTTTCACATTCGAAAGTGACGTAAGAGAAGGGAAGCAAATTGTGAGGTGTGGCCTTACTACCAGCAGAGATAAAAGGCATATAACATGTATATGTGTGTGCATGCTAGCCATTTCCACCTAAACTGAAGAGGAGTTATGAAGAACACTTCACACACATCAGTGATACTAGTGGTAGTTATGTTTGTGTAAGCTATTGTTTGAATTGGGCACTTGTCAGATGTTTGGCTTTGTAGACTGCTTTGAACCCTTCAGCGCAGTGTGGAGCCCATTGACGTACATACATAGTTCTGATGTCAGATTGAGGTGGACTCTGCTCCCATACAGTTTAGTGTAGGCCACCCTACACCATCCATTTCTTCCTCTTCTCTTGTCTTCTCACCCACTTCTCTCCCCTAACTGACAATGCATGGTGTGTACCTTCAGAGTCATACGTATATAAGAGTCATATAAAGAGTTCTAGAATGTGTCTGTGTTCACATGCACCAGTGCTGGTCGCCATAGATCAGACTTATCTCACTCTGTTCCGTGGTGATTGTGTGATTCCTGCCAGGCAGGTAGGAGAGTTGCTGCATTGCAGAAAAAGCGATGCAAGGAGGATTACAAAAAAGAGGCAAATGAAATATGATGAAGAGAGAAAAATGGTACAGTCCACCAAACTGGCAAAAGAGAAAGCCAGACAACTGAAGGCAGAAGCTGGAGGGAGCAGCAGCACAGACTTCAGTAGTCAATGAATATCATTAATTTTACTTACAAGACAGTTTTTTTCTGAATGGTGAGTTTGGCATGGGTATAGGGTCATACTTGCTATACATGT
This sequence comes from Aplysina aerophoba, assembly GCA_949841015.1. NCBI lineage: Eukaryota > Metazoa > Porifera > Demospongiae > Verongiida > Aplysinidae > Aplysina > Aplysina aerophoba. The sequence goes on along the minus strand of OX465037.1, from coordinate 4,016,008 downwards.
GCGCGTACGTGTATGTATAGGTGGTTTACCCATCCAAAGTGACTTAGTGTGCCATGTGCATCCTTCTTTATGACTCTAAGTTCAGTTTTTTTAATGTCTATTCGTTATGATGATATACAGTACATTTGCAATTTTGTCAATTTTCATGACTGGAGGTCCACTAGCAGACCAAATATGAAACAGGCAACAAACAATGGGCTTAATAATACAGAGGATGATCCTGTTAATTCTCCCCTTATGCAGACATAATCTGGGTTAGTTCTGTTCCATGCTATTACTGTGGCAGATGTTTCTGGAGTTACAGACTGTGCCTGTCATGACTGGACATACATATACACACATCTGGAACATATTACATGATTTGTTACTTTCACGTGTGTAATCCTGGAGCACTCATTGGTTGCTCATGAGATGTGCCACTTATGCATGCAACTGACCATTGTGCTGTATCAGACAGTGTTTGTTTGAGTCTTTCATTGAGTGGAGTGGATTGTAGCTTGCGTCGTTGAAGATATCATGCATGGTGTGATGTAGATGAATGAGAGTGCATGCCACTGTCCACTTTTTCTGAAGTGACACTGCATGCCCTCAGATGGCAGCTGTAGAGACGTAGACACGTACAGGTGGTCATGGAACCAGTCCAATTAATACTGCCGTCTTCACATTTAGGTATTGGTGGCCATGGACTAGCTCTTTATTTTGTTGTTTTTTCTGCACAAAAGTACATGTATAGTCCGAGCATCGAGTCATTTGCAATTATGACTTTTGCTGTACGTACCAGGAACAGCTGCAAAAGACTGCACAGTTGTGTATGTGGGTGTGGTCTCATACCTGTATGTACATGACCTGCATGCCTCATTAGATGTAGTTGACCCACCCACACCTATATATATATATATACACCTACATACATAGTGCATAATATAATAGCATGATGTATAGGATCAAGTACAGGCAGTCAATTGACAGTTGCTTTAACACTTCTGATATTCGCTTTTGGCAGAGTGTTACACAGTAAGTGTCCAATTGCATGCTCCCTGGCATGGCATGCTCCAACACAGCTGGAGACTACTGTAAGTCCACTGCAGAGCACAGTGGTACCTGGTAATTGTATACTTTACATGTCATGTTCAAGGCATGTTTATTTCATTAAGTATAAGAACTTAATTACAGAGCTAATTTGATTGTGTTGACAAAATACGTATATACCTGTACATGGGCTGAATGTGCATCACTGAAGTAGGTGGGGGCACGGAGCAAGCACATTTAGCTTCGTTGGCTCTGTAAATTGAATCAGTTCATACCCAAGGGTCTCATGATTCGTTGACAGCTGGATATGGTCAGTTCCATTGCCTGTGTCACATGGTAGATGACATAATATTCTGAGAGGGAGAAGGGACTGCTGGGTTGCATTTGATAAAAGGCTCGGAGGAGGTTCTCCCAATTCTGCAGTCTGTTCACAATCACCTCTTCCTTTAACTCTGTGTAGAGGAGTATACCCTTGCAGTGTGCTTCACTGGAAGCAACTACAGCTGGCATCAGCAATAAGCCAAAGGACGTTTTGAAGGCACATTGCTGTTGATTTGCATATAAGTAACAGTCCATCCCCTGCTTCTTTATACGTATGCAAGCTAATTATAATATTATGTACATTTGCTGTGGTGATAGTTACAGCAGAATGAATAGCAATAATATACATCTCTGCATGGTCTGTTTTATGCAGATTTTCATGGCCACTTCAAATCATATAAATGTATCCTCTAGTTTAATGCCACCCTAGTTCTGTCTGTCCCTTAGCAGTCAAGAGTGCCGGAACATTACAGTACATTGCAATAAAGTAATATGGTATGTTCACTATTGTGCAACTTACATTGTATTCATTTATTACATTATGTGATCACAAACTGCTCAAGTAAACTGTAGCCCTACAGTGAGTCTGTACAAACCAACTGGTTTACTCCTCTTCAGTCACTTACGTATTGTAAACGTAGCAGTAGAATACATAATTACGTACGTATGTACTATTATACGCCATATATGTGATATATAGAATATAGTACATGGCACAGCGCAGCAAACACACAGGAAGAGTGAGTATTAGCAAATATACGTATCTTAGCTTTCTCTACTTATGTTACAGACAGCCTCTTCACAGTTCTAGTGTTTGGCACCAGTTTCCTATAAAACACCAGCAGGGTCAAAATGGCCACTGCCACTATGCCGATGCAGACTGCAAATAACACCTGTGCTCCAAAGTTGTCATACACAGTGCTGACAAAGAGAGGACCAACGGTTCGGGCTAAGCTCCCTGCAGCTGTCAGCCACCCCATCATTGTGCCCTGTGAGTGCACAGAGGTATGGGAAGAAGGAACAAATATAGCACTCAAGTAGGAAAGAAGGAGATCAATGGAAGTGGGAGGGACAGTTGGATGCGAGGTATGTATAAGGAAAATCTAATGGGAAGTGATTGTAGAGAAGAGGGAGGATGGGCAATAGGCAGTTTAGGAACGAGAGAGGAGGGGAAGACAGAGGCCAAAGATGAGAGGAGGTAGACAGAGGGAATGGGAAAATGGGGGGTTGAAACTGAAGGATTGACCAGTGGTGTTGACAGGTTGACACAAGGAACAAGGACTACATGCAGAAAAGATTACACATGGTGTGAATCGCTTCTCTGTTGAGATCATCTTCAGCAACTGAACATTCAGACACATACGTATGTATGTAGGCTGTGCGGCCATGGTTGATAACATTTTTAAGTGATACAGTTACCAGTGTAACATTAATAGGGAGGCACAGTTGCACAATAAGGGAGGCCCCACCCCTCAAAAACAGCCTACAGACAAGATGACACACCAAAGCCGTAAACGTTTAGACTGCAGTGGAGTGAAGCAGAGAAGCACTGAAATACGATCCAGAGCATAAACAGAAAATGTGAAAACAGTAATGAGGAAGAGAAGGTTGAGATGGTTAGGGCAAGTAGCAAGAATGATGGCAGAATGTGTCCCCAGGAAACCGTTCGTATGTACGTATGTAGATTAGAAAAGGCAAGCAGTGTCTTTCAGCATATGAGTGTGCTACTGGTAGGGTGACTCACTTGAGGCGCTGATCCAAGAATCTTTGAGAAAATGGCATATGACATCACATTACCGATGGGATAGCCAATAGACACCAATGCAAATCCAACGAGGAATTGCCAGAGGTTGATTGCAGGGACGTACAGACACCACGGCTGCTTTACAGCATCACAACCGCCTCCAACAAATGAATACGAGTGGTTGGAGACATTGATGTCGATGGACTCATTTTGGTTCGCATAAGGAACAGTAAGTACTGAGAGAGAGAGAGAGAGAGAGAGAGAGAGGAGTATACACACTTATCACCTGCCATTCGGCAGGGCAATCACGCCAACAAGGCTAGCGTAGTGAGAGCTACATATGTACTGTATACCCATGGGAATATGAGAATTGTTCAAGACTCTGAAAATGTAAATTAGCCTGCAAGTATATTATGAGGTTTCAAACTATGTATGTATGCCATTAAAGCAGGCCTCACCATGCCGGATTTGCACTAGGAAAGATCACCACAAATTAATGTAAGGTTGGAATGATGACAAAACTGGTATAATAAACGTACTACAGGCCAATCGTCCGATCATGGTACTGTACTTGCAAGTGAAGTTCACTCTCATACCTACGTACATATACGTACATAAGTATACATGTCACTCTGCAACTACGAACGTACGTACACACCTTGTTGACCACACTGATTGATTACAGACCTAAACTGACTTGACCCACCTACCACATCACATATTATTATTAGGTTCTTCTACCATGGAGACAGGAGTACATACATGTACGTACCTATACACGACAGTGCATACTAGCAAAGGCAGAGCAGAGTCCTGACCACATGCACTGTGTGCCACCGACTTACACTCCACTTGGATGGGCATGCTCTTGCCTGGGAAGGGCATGACAACATACAGTCCAAAGGCCACAATAAAGAAGCCGACCATGTATATATTACGCTCGTCTGCACTGCACCGAAGAAAGCAGACCTTTAGCTGGTTACGCACAATGCAGTTGTGATGCAAACATGTGTGCACATAACAGAGGTGAGGAATATGTGAGATGTACAAGTGTAAAAGATGATGCACGATGTACTTACACACATGCACTAGCTGTAGACAGCCATTTTAGTCACGTACGATGACACACATTATAATACATAGGCACACATGCACACTGCCTGGAATAAAGAGGAGACATGAGTAAGCTGAGTGGTAATAATAAGCAAGTCAAGTACAACGAAACGAAAATGTTCAGTCTTTGTTGGGGACCCTGCCCTCTGCGCTGGACAGGTCGATGATATCCCCTGCACTAGCACACAGTACTTCAACAACCCAAAAGAGTTTCACCAGACACATGCTACTGTGGAGTATTTCCGCTACAGGAAGTGCTATCATTAGAAACTATAACATATGCCAAAATAATCTGGACGCCTTCCTCGTTTTGAAGGGTCTCCACATAATGGGGTCCACTGCACATCATAGACAAGGTGACATACGGAGCTGGAGTACTCTATTTAAGTGCTACAAACTAATCTGTACAAAACACGCCAAAAATGTTTCATCATTACTCATCACCCACCACAGAGAGAACATACACGTGCACACAAGCTACGTATATACCACAAGTTGGTGGTCTTGTGTGTTACCCTCCTCCTTCAGCGTCGTCACTCACACTTTGCTGATGAACTTGACAGCAACAAATGTAGCAACGGCCACGAATGCTGAACAGACAAACATGATGTTGTTGTACAGTGTTGAGCTGGGCTTGCTCCATCCAAACTCATCCAGGCTCAACGGGGACACCAGCCTACACACACACGCACACACACACACACAACACGCAAACGCACACACATATACAGCAGTGGCATTGTGCAGGACTGTGCACTGTGCGCTGACACAACCAGTACGTACAACAGAGGGTGCATTGGACATGATGTGTGGCAATATGGTGCTGCTTGGGAAATCTGTGTCTATAGGACTACACTGGTTGTTCATATGAAAGCAATCTGAATGCACACTGCACATTCATAGTGTTTAGGGATCTGATGTACATACAACCACAGAAAATTAACAACTGGTAATGTGATTGCATAATGGATACATTCATGAGTCCATAGGGTGTGAGGTATTCTAACATGCGACAAGCTAACCATCACATTCACATACGTAGAGCTATTGCAAAGATGTTTACAAGATTGTACACTCACGTTTCCACAACTGCAAAGACAAAGAGGACAATAAAGAAGAGAAAAACGGAGACCATCACTGCCACCGGATCAAACTGAGCTGATATTCTACGCCAGAAGGACACTAATGAAGGACGTCTGTTCAGTGCGAAGGACATCTCCTCATCACCATCACCTACAGTGCACAGACAGAACACTGAGGCTGGCACCCATTCGACATTGCACACAACATGAATGTTGAGACTACAGCATGACAAACTACAGATGGACACACACTGTAGGAGTGCTATGCACATGGTGCATCTCGAGGGGCAGCAACTACAGCATCTACCGCAGTACCAGCTGTAGCTATGAAGCCAGCAATGTATAACAAAAGGCCTGGTTTGTGCTGAGCATTTCCAGGCTCTATACACATGTTCTGAGGGGCCCTGCAGCTGGTGACTGCATCTCCTAAAGCTCAAATGGCACCTCAAGAGGCACCTCAAGAGAAGTGGTGCTTACTATCTTGAATGTCTTCACTCTCTTCACTGTCCTCTGTCTCATCACTGTCCTCCTCCTCCTCCTTGATCTCTTGCCGGCGAGGACAACCACGGCCACAGCACCGCACACAAGACCTGTAGCATGTCTTAAAGGTGATTAGTTTCACATTGGTGTAGATGCGGTACTCCTTGAACACCACAATCAGCAGCACTAGATTGAGCACTCCAAACAGGGCAGACAGGAAGCCTGGCCCTGTGTACAGGCTGAGCTCTAGCTTGATGGCATCCCAGTGCACAACCTTCGACTCTAAGGGCTGGAAGACAAGGCCCAGACCTGCAGGGGTGAGTGGGAGAAGTGCATCCGGCAGAGCAAAGCACATAAATTCAACGGAGGTTGACCAGTGGGGGTATATGGCGGTAGAGTATGCCTAAACTGGTTCCCAAGACCTTGCTTGGCCTGGCTGCTGTAGACGCAGCATTACAAGTCAAGATGTGTGGCACAGTGAACCACGCATTCTTTGGGCCTGACAGCCGTAGTTGATTCAGAAATGATGCATATCCCACACAGCGATCATCACAAGTATACCCCACTGTTGGCTGTCCCTCCTCAAACATTTTAAGCGATCTGCTAAGTGTCACACACGAAGGAGTAAGGCAATAACTTTTCAGCATGATAGTAGTACACCTTCAGCCAAGGCATATGAGCGGTTGTCTTATGCTAGACATTCATGCACTGTTAGACAGCAGCACAGCACCACATGAGAGAGAACACACACGTCCACCTTGTCATGGCTCATTGGGGAGTACAAGCATGTAAGACCAAAAGCCCTACCTCCAACTTGGCCCTCCCACATACTACTAATGTGTATATACATCCCACAAAGCACAGACAGTCACACATAACACTCATACCCAGACAGTACTCACAAAAAGTCTCATAAATCCAACTAGCAGGCCGTGAATTAGGTCTAGCGGGCCAGACTAGTGTTGAATGCACTAGCACTGTGTGCAGCAGCATCTGCCTCAATGCCAGAACCACGGTGGCAAACGTATGTCCACATCTACGTACATGCAGCCTGACCTCCCCCCCGACAGCTTGTTCACCTGGTCCAAGGATGAACCCGATGGCCTGGCAGGCCGAGAGTCCCGCCATGGCTCCAGTCCTCTCCTTCTCTGTTGTGGCTCCAGAGACATAAGCTCGAGCAACAGCAACATTACCTAACAAAGATTCAGCACATTAGCACAAATATCAGCCAGACTACAACGGTACACATTACAAAACCAGTCAGAATATACGTAACTGATGCTCACCCACTTAAGACCTCCCACAGGGTCTTAAAGTGGGTGAGGTTCACTGCCGACAGGAACAAGCATGTATGTGGCCTCTTTAGTACAGACAAGCCCAACTTCCTTCCACCCACGGACAATGAATACACAATCCATGGCATGTGGTGTATAAAGTATGTACGTACAGTACAGATGCCTGAGTGGACCTGTGTGTGCACTGATAGCTGCAGTGCAACTTACTACACGTGTATGTGTGTGTGTGTGTGTGTGTGTGTGTGTGTGTGTGTGTGTGTGTGTGTGTGTGTGCGTGTGAACACCCTGCACTTTCAACTGACATGCAGACCATCTCACCCAGCATGCCAAAGCACTGCATGGTCACCAACTCAAGCAGCACCCAGTGGAGCCTCTCACCTGCGCCAAAGCCCACAAAGGCACGAGACACCAGCAGTGCCCACTTCTTGCCTGATGGGAAGGCATTGGCATACGCGTACACAATGTTGGCTGCCACATTGATGATGGTGCTGACCACAAGGGGCTCGCGCACGGGGCGGTAGTTGGACCACACCCCAAAGAAGGGCGAGGCTACCAGCTGGCCCAGACTGTACGCTGCTACAACGTAGCCGAGGAAAGACGCAGTAGCTGTGGGGTCAACCTGGTGGAGTGTGTGTATGGGAGGGGAGGATAGGGCCGGGGTGCAGGTGTGGGCAGTCATTGACAGGTCCGTCCAGAGTTAGAATACTTAAAGCAGCTGCATTCTGCATCACAGTTCAATGGTCTGCACAGCACACTGATTCTAGCATCTCATAGCTACTACACACTAAGTGCACACATCACATTCAAAGGGCACAACTGGAGTCCTTAACAGTGGCCACTTGACCACTCATTTGGCCACACGTGACCTCCACTCACCTCCAACAAGAAGGGCCACAGTGAGGACAGAACTATGGAAAATGCTGCAAATATCACAAACAATACAAGAAGGGCTACAGTTACACATATGCATCATTACTGACCATGGGTGGCACACTGCAGCCTGACACCATAGCACACCAAAGTGTGAAAAACACAAGTCACAGTGCATTTACATAAGTGTGGGTTAACATTTGTAGTTCTCTCTCTCTCTCTCACACACACACACACACACACATGTACACACACACACACACACACACACACACACACACACACACACACACACACACACACACACACACACACACACACACACACACACCACACACACCACACACCACACACACCACACACCACACACACACACACACACACACACACACACATGCACACACACACACACACACATGCACACCACTCACTGATCGCACTGATGAACATAGTGATGTAAGTGATAACAATTGAGAGTATCCGGCGCCGGTTGACAGCTTTATCCAGAAGGTGGCTCTCCACCGTTGCAGGCATAGGTAGCTGGGGGCCATCACCTTGGTGGCCAACACCAACCACAACATTAGCAAAGGAACTACGTAAGAGACAACAGGTACGCACCTTCATGACCAGATTATAGGTGGCTGTCACTGTAGTCACTACAGTGACAGCCACCTATAATCCGCACAATGGACTGCTACGTACTGAAGAAATGTCTTCTGTAATAGCTCATTGTGCACCAATAAAAAAGGCATTTAAATGGATATATAGTCGCTGTTCAACTCACTAATCTGTGCTCGTCGAGAGCCTGTCGTTCAGAGCAGCGCCTCCCTGCAGGAGTCGGGCTCGTTCTGACGCCATTTTGCAAAGAAGTTTCCACTCTCAAACTGGATTGAAATCAGAAAGTAACTTAATTAACTTGGGCTTTACCTAGTCTCGTTCCCAGCCCACCACTTCCGCTAACAAAATGGCCGCGGACAGGGATGGTCTGGTCCTCTATTATCTATGGTCTGGTATCTTTGGGCCGAATCCTTGGTTCTCGCCATCCCAAATAATTCTGGCCAATCAGATTCTGGCCAATCAGATCGCCGTTTGATCACGTGTACACCAAAAACACGCACGAAACTCGTAGGGACGAGTCTCACGTGTAGCTAAACTTCGCGTTCTTGTTTAGATTATGGATATTCCACGTTTGAGATCGAGCTCTGTACCTGCGGAGATATTCGACGAATGTCTCACAGCATCTCTGCAGAAGCTTCATTTCGTTTTTCGAAAAACGTGTCCCCTCGTATATATAAACATGAGTATCGCCTCCGAGTAGCCGGTCGACAGAAACATTGAACTGAATGGAGCTTGAGGCTCGTCGCCTACGAGTTTCGCGCGTGATTTTTGTAGACACGTGACCATGCATCGATGTGATTGGCCAGAATTATTTGGGATGGCGAGAACCAAGGATTTGGCCCAAATATACCAGACCATCCTTTCCGCGGCCATTTTGTTAGCGGAAGTGGTGGGCTGGGAACGAGACTAGGCTTTACCAGACCCTAGTCTCGTCCCCAGCCCACTTCCGGCCGCCATCTTGTCGAGGGCGCGGAACTCTCGACAAGATGGCGGCCGGAAGTGAGCTGGGCACGACTAACCAGACCCACCCTTTTGCAAAAGTGGGCGACGGACGGGTGGTGGAGGCCCGTTGAGTCCTAACTCGGTCTCACCTGTGGCAGCTGGACTGACAGTGAGGCTATGGACCTCATCCAGATCATCTTAATTGTGGCCAGCCTCCTCCTGGGCGGCGTCATTGTGGTAGCGACTCTCTGGGGCACGCCTACGAAGTCTGCCCTATCCGTCCTTCGAAGAAAGCTTCTTGGATTGTCTAAGACGGGACTGGCCAGTGGACCTGAGCTATTCAGCGATGACAAGTGAGAGCTACAACCAGCTACGTAACTACAGGGCCGCGTCTGAGGGCGTGGGTGTATATCTTAACTAGTGTGTGTGCGTGCGTGCGTCCGTGCGTGCGTCCTCTGTTATTGTTTAGTAGTCTAATAATCTGCCACGGGTGACCTCAAGAGGCTAGCGGGCCTCATCTCTGAGAAGTATGGTCAACCATCAGGCCCGTAGCAAGCTATATTAGAGTGGTAAGGCCATGGAAAAAATTTTGCTTGCTTTGCTTGCATGATGCTTCACCACTACGTTTGCTTTGCACCTGCAAATGTTTATAGTGTTCACAAACTCAAACCACTGCTGTTTTTCCAAAGGAATGCTTTGGAAACAAAATATTGGATGGTTGAAGAGGGGGAGAAGATGAAGAGCTAGCCATGCTAGCTATCTTGCCTGGCTATAGCTCAATCAATCAATCAACATCATAAGAACGTTAAAAATCCCCAGTCCTGGGGGTCGTTCTGTATATCAGAATATATGTTTACATACATGTAGGGTGGAATAATAATAACAATACTATCATCTTCTTTGCATTAGAAAGCATCACCCCACCGCTTCCTGGGTCTTCCCCTGGGCCGCCTTCCTTCTATCTCTCCCACCATTACCCTTTCCACTAAACTTTCTGGTTTCTCCATCACCTTCACTCTCCACCTCTCTCTCCTCTCCCTCACTACATCCACAATAGACCTCTGCTGTAACCTGTGCCTGATCTCCTCATTTCTGATGTGATCTATTCTAGTCACTCCTGCAACCTTCCTCAAAATGCTCATTTCTGTTGCCTGTAGCCTGGATTTCTCCTTCTCCCTCAACACCCACGATTCACACCCATATGTCATCATTGGCACCACCATTGCATTGTATACTTGCATCTTTGCTTTCCAACTCAATCCTCTATTCTCAAATACTTTTGCTTTCATTGCCCCGACTGTGCTCATTCCAATCCCAATTCTTCTCTCTAATTCTCCTTCCATTCTTCCGTCTTCACTGAACTTTACCCCCAGATACACTGCCTCACTCACATTCTCCACATTGTGCCCATCTACCTCTACCTTACACCCAGTGATCTCTCTGCCAATTGCCATCGTGTTGGTTTTTGTCCAATTTACTGCCAGCTTGTGTTCCTTCACTGCTGTTTGCAATGCCCTGATGTTGTGTTGCAGGTCCTCCTCTCTTTCTGTGACCAAGACTGTGTCGTCTGCAAATAGTAGAACCTGCACTTGGCATGTGTCTAACTTCACTCCTCCATGAAAGTTTGTCCGTGCTTCTCTGACTACCATATCAAGGAAGATATTGAATAGCCATGGTGACAATGGGCATCCCTGCCTCACTCCCTGTTTCACTTCAAACCATTCTGACATTTCTCCATCCACCCTCACACATGCCTCACTAGCCTGGTACATTGACTTTATCACTCTCAATAGACCACCGGACACACCATACCTCTGAAAATGAAGTGAAGAATAGATGGAAGGAGTATTTCAGAGAATTGCTTAATGGTGAAGAGAGAGAGATAAGTATAAGGAGGGAAGATGAGGAGGGTGAAGAAGAAATGCCAGATGAGATCACAGAAGATGAAGTCAGGAGATCAATATGGAAGCTGAAGAGTGGTAAATCTAGTGGAGTTTGTGGCATCCGGGGTGAACTGCTGAAGGCTGGTGGTGAGGTTACAGTTAAGTGGCTACAAAGAATTTATAGTATGGTATGGCGGACAGGTGTGGTCCCAAGAGACTGGAGAAGAGCGGTCATTGTGCCTATACATAAGAAAGGAAGCAAGAAATTGTGTAAAAACTACAGGGGGATCAGCTTGTTGAGTATCCCTGGTAAAGTGTTTGCAAGTATACTCAACCACCGAGTGCGTACAGTGACAGAAGACAAGATAATGGAAGAGCAAGCAGGGTTCAGGAGAGGCAGAGGGTGTGCAGAACAGATATTTGTGATGAGACAGCTGACAGAGAAGATGATTGAAAAGGGCAAAAAGTTGTGTGCAGTGCTTGTGAATTTAGAAAAAGCTTATGATAAGGTATGCAGGGAGGAGTTGTGGGAAGCTCTGGCTATAGCTAATTCTTGCAAATATTGGGCTAGATAACAATGCAGTAAACAGAGCCAGCTTTTCTCTGCAATACAGGTGGCTATTGGTTGCCTCCTCTCAGGCTTCAGAGCGTGTCCAGAGTGAAACGGAAATTGATGTTTTAAATGGCCGCCGCCTGCGAGTAACATTCTTCTTTATAACAGTTCTTGACCATTCTTTTGGAATAAGGTAATAGCATTCGAACGATTTTGTACTCTACTAGGCATGGCACCATTACCAAGACTATTTAAGCTACTACATGCCTTGCTCTGTGAATAGTTTCTAATATTTTTCTGTGCTCAGCCCTAAAAGTGCTTCCTACAGCCCTGACCATACAGCAGTGCCCTCGCCTTCATCATAGATACTCTAACCTACACAACCGGGATTGGATCATATAGAACGTACTTTATAGTATAAGGACCACGCGCATTTTGCATATAAAATGTTTTGTGACGTCACTTCCTGTGTGACTATGTGTGCTAAGGATTTCACAAGGGGACAAAGAAAGCGAGGCTCTACACTCTGGCATTACCAAGGAACAAAGCTCACTCATTATGCATCTGTCACACCACACACAGGACTGGAGTTGAATTTAGCTACCAGAACACTTTCAAGACTTCGCAGGCTTTTTATCGTGAACTTGCTGCAACACAAATGCACCACTCAAAGACGCACAGTGAAATACTTGTGCATCAAATTGCTCAAATGTTCTATGTTGTAGCGGAACGTACTTACTGTCTGTGAGATCGTCTTTCTCTCCTGCGTGTATTAGTATAGGCCAACGTGCCCCATGCTCTAGGAAATGGCCCAAGATCAGGCGATTCCTGGTTGAAATGGCAAGTAACACCTGTCTACACTGTGTATGAGCTAGTGCCGTCTTCCATCGTCCGATGATCGTCAAATTTTCACCAATTGATAGCCAAAGAATGTCTCCATGCATTAATCAGCCATTTTAGGCCAGGATATCACTGGAAGTGGAGATACCGTATGTGCTTTAATTTTCGCGGGTTTTAATGTTTGCGGTTTTCGTGGACCAGCAGCCATCCGCGAATATTTCGTCCGCGAATATTTAAACGTCACTGTAAATGGACACATAAACAGCTACAGCCAATCGATGACGTCATGCATAGCTAAAATGGCGATAAGTCTACGCTTGGTTGCTGCTCCCTGTAACATCACAGGATATGAACCCACGCTGCTGCAGGAAGAGTGTACAGACGCACGAGATCGTGCGCGGTACATGGCCGACCGTTTCAGTGCCTCTCTTCATTGCAACTGCGAACGTATCTTCTCTGTTGCTTCTTTCGCCGGCGCAACCAAGCCTATGTCCAATGAAAGGCATCCATACCTCCTCGTAGATTGTGAAATCCTTGGATGCAGCTCTCCATTCGATATGCTGACATCTTTAAACGAGTCCAACAACGAGTCCAGCAAGTTTTGCACCTCTGCAGGTACCGTATACTAATATGGTATACGGACTCACTCCGTATATCTGCGAATACTTCACCCGCTAATATTTTAACACCACTGAATTTAAAAACGCAAAAAACGCGAAAATTGCAAATCCGCAAAATATAAACCCTGCGAAAATTAAAGCGCATACGGTATATGGTCACAGTTGGGGTGCATTTCGTCACTCATACAGGCTCCCCGAGCGAACACAATGCATTCCTGGTTAACCACATTAAAGGTCATTGTTATAATAACAACAAAGATACGCAGCACAAGCAGTGGCAGCACATTAGCTATCTGAAATGAGTAAGAGAGCAAGGAAAGGTTCTGGAAGTTCTGGTGTAGGCACGTCACGGCGAATACAGATTGGATGTGCCTCCGTAATGCTGAATGTCGAAGCACTCTCTCACTAGCAAATTCTTTAGTAGATAACTTGCGGAGAACAGTGGCGAGTGATTCCAACGGGGAGAAAGCCGTCTCTTCCTTTGATTGAGCCATACCGCACGCACCGAAGACCATGCGTTTCGTACGAGTTCGCACCATATTTTACTCTAACCTTACGTTTGCACTTCGTCGGAAATGGCATCCATTTTAAAACCAGAACAGTTAACACATAGACACGCAGGTGCGTGGGCGGATTCCAATCCCGGTTGCGTAGGTTAGAGTATCTATGCCTTCATCTGATGCAGACTCGCCTTCAGCCTGATCAACTCTTCCATTGCGTGCCTTCATGCCCCCAGATCTGCTTACCACGCTCCAGCAATGGAAATCAGCCTTTCAGACAATCCACTGGACCTCATTCGTGCTGAGGCCCAGCTGTCCGACTAACTGATCTACTGACTGTCTTTTTGACTAGCTATTTATCACGACTTGTTTAATAAGTCTTTTACTGCAGACCTTTTATTATTATACATATGTACGTATGTATTTATGTATGCATGTAAAAAAGTAGTCTGATTGACTTTCTGTAATATAACCGCAGTATTTATTAAGCACCTGCAGGCACATAATTTACTTGTGTACAAAATAACTTAGTTCACATGTTGGATAAATACGTCTCCAGTGACACTGATGCAACAGCGAAGAGGATCTGGCTTCAGTCTACACCAAAGAAAGTGCTTGCGAGTGAAAAATGCAGCCATGTATGACAGTTAGTAAGGATGGTTGCAATTCAGTAGTATATACTTGGCGACAGGTTGGAGAGGTGTCTTGGTATTACTCTGTGAGATGTTGCCTAATGTCCACTGCACACTAATATGACTTGACTCTTGGAGCGGTTGGGTCTTGCTGTTGCTGAGTGAGATGAGCTCCACAATATGGTGCCATGATGTTTCTTGATAACCCGTAGGCAAGATCACCACATATAACATATGGTTCTCCGTTAGGCTAGTTGAACTGCTGCAGCTTTTGAGCTAAGCCACTTGTTCGGAGCATAAATGCATCATGTCTGCAACCCTCAATTATTCTAAACATATAAGCGACAAGACCATTTGGTGAAATAACAGACTACACAAAGAGCAAAACATGACAGTACGTACATGCAGCAGATACAGATACATATCATGAAGCATACCTTATGCAGTGCACTCTCTTGTGCCCATTAAACATGATCCTCTGGTTTCGAGTGGGCCAGGTGATCGGCCGAACTGTGCCATCAATGAAGCCCCAATGATGACGAAGAGCAGCACCTTTATCATAGATGGCCATGGACAACTGCTGTGGACTCATCCAAATAAGTTGAGGGACTCCAACAAATGTTTTGAAACGTCCATGTATGTCATCAATTATTTATGTATACAACAGAGGGTTTAAAAGCTTTTACAGATCCACACAAACTGAAGAACTCACCAAGTTAAAGATATTGCTCAATTCCGGATCTGACCTTCCCTCCTCAGTCATGACTTGATCAAGACTTAAGAGTTCAATTAGTTCCATCTTTGAAAGGTACCAAAGGGCCATCCTGACCCTTCCCTTCATCATCAACTTTGAGAATCTGCATGAGGTCTTGGCTTCTTCCCCATCATCTCTGCATGCTATAGCTCCTTGCATTTTTTTTGGATTGCCTTCCCCTGTTTAAGGAGCCCTGTTATGTCACTGTTCCCACAAGGCAATTCTCTGGCTGATTTAGTTCACATGATCAATGGACTTGGACTTGGCACTAGGCGTTCGGAGCAGATGTGCTGGCGCGGTCATGGCTGCGTTGATTGCAAAGGCCTCTAGTGCAGACCCACTGGCAAATGCATTGAACAAGCATGCTAGCTCACTAACAAATCATTTGCCTTGTGGTCCAGATGGCACCATAAAGAGATTGTGCTTTCAGTGAACTATCTGGGAATAGGCATCGTCAATGGCATCCGAAATCTTATTGGAAGTGAGGCAAACACAAATTTACATCAATGCGTATCTTGTGGCTCTGTGGTTTCAGGTTAGATGTCATGCATTCCTAAAATCTTGAAGTCTCTAAGGGGCAAGTATAAATGTTTGTGCAAAGTATCAAGTGCGCGGTGGGATAGTACCCATGTCACCTGCATTTGGTACCCTTACCTGCTGCCTTAGTGTGAGTGGTCAGTGTGTGGTCCTTTGTATGTCTCTGTTGTCAGTAGCTCTTAGTCTGGATGCTACTATTTCATCCAGTCTACTTCAGTGGTGAGGACGGACACACAGGTTTAGATGTTAGCTAACATCGGTGGAGATTATTGCAACCTTGTTGACAGCTGAGGCAGTGTGTCTGTGCATGTGTATGTTGCCATGCTTCTTTGAAATGTGTGTACTGTACATCTGGACCCACTATACCATTAAATCCATAAGGGTACATGTATGCTATTGTTGATTTAATGACTTCAATACCCTCAGTACTCCGTAGTCATGAGAACAACCCTTACTGGCATACAAGTGTAGTTAGTTGCCTCACTGTCAGCTTTAGACAATGGCCTATGGGGTCAGTCACCATAATGTGTGAACATGTGTCTGTTAGATTCACTTCACCTTCCTCTCCTCTACTGTCTTTTGAACAGTGCTCGGTTCATGCAGCTAGCTCACATCTTCACCGACTTGGTGCCAAGGATCCTGCTGGATGTGTTAACAAACCACATTACCTCGAACAAAGTGTTTAAGGGTGGGTTTGACAATAAGCCATGGGATGGTGGTCAGGAGCACAGGGAGTGGTTGGCCTCTGTTATGGAGAAGAATCAAGGAAAGAAAGACTTCACCAGTGCAGCAGTGAGGAACAAACCTGCCTCAGAGTGGGATGTCACCAATTTGAGTGCAGCGTTGTTAGCGGTGATGGAGCCCTCGGGTGTTCCCTGTGATGTTGATGTGAAGCAATTGCGTAGCAAGACGAAACAGAAGCCCATGGAGTACTTTGAAGTCGATGTTGGTAAGTCAGAGAGAACTGACTGCAAGTCTTGGGAAAGGTTCAGGATCAATGTCACCACCTTTGCCTTACCTCCTAACTTTGTAGAGCGTGTCGTGGAGTGTGTCGTGACAGAAGCATCTAGTGACACCATGGTTGTGGCAGTGGTCAAAGAAGACGCCAATGATCGTGATTTGCGAAATAAGATGACAGAAAAGAACAAGATATGTGGCGTTCGACCTGTTAACCTTCCCCTACCAGAGGTGCAAAACATTGTCAAAGTGAGAGAGTCAAGGAATGCCCTCTACCATCGGTCTAAGATGGAAGTGTCACATGATGAGTTAGAACAGTGTGTGACATCTGTACGGCATCTGATAAAGCAAGCTTTTCCCAAAGAAGACTCTAATGGCTATTTGGATAAACTGGACATAGCAGCTGATAGTGAGTTACTTCAGTGGGAAGGTGCATTGGATGTCTTGTTAAGGGGCCATAGTGGAGATGCTAAGAAGCAAACTGTATTACACTGTGTGCAATGTGGCCACTGTTGCTTGTACTGTATGAGTATGTGAGGGCACCTCAGTGAATGAAAGTAGTCATGCAAGCTATGCATGGCCGACAATTTTGTCTTTCGAACTTTCAGGTAACATTCATCACACTGCTGACCCAGCATATATACACCAGGTGCAGTGGGACCTTGAGCAGGTCACACAGACAGCACTACAGTAGACTGGTGTAATGTGTGTATGGGTAGCTGGGGGGCAGGTCTGTAAGGGTGTAGTGCAAGGCAGCACAAATGCCAAAAGTGTTCACTGAATCACTGGTGAGTGGCAGTCTACACTGCTGAGTATATACAGCGGTTTGCAAAATGGTTGTCACGATTGTCATTCAACTCACGACTCACCTCTGAACCTTGACCCCACTTTGGCGCACTAAGCAGATACCGTTGAGAAGATGCCACAGTTCTTACACTAACATAAAAGGTCTCTGCAGCCTCTTCACAAGACGTTTTCCTGTAGAAACAACTCCACACAATCCTCCACTTGAGATCTTGACTGTATCCGCGTGGCATCTTCTCGACGGTGTCTGCTTAGCGCGCCAAAGTGGGGTCAAGGTTCAGAGGTGAGTCGTGAGTCGAATGAAGCGAGACAACCCATTTTGCAAACCACTGTATGTTAAATTACAATAGAATTAACTATATGGATTCAGAATCTGTCTCTAGTTTGTGATGTGGCATTCAGATTCTGTGACAAATGTAGCTCGATCATTAGAGAAGCCAGCTTCTTTTAAACTGTCACATGCCACTCTCAGGTATGAGACAATATAACGTTATCGTACCATTTTTATGAAACGAAACGAAAACAGAACGACCTTTTCCGTTGTACGAAACACCCCACCCGTTTAGACGAAATGCATGGACGGTTCTAAAACAATTACAAAATGATTCGTCGCTGAATAAAACGATGAAGAACGATTCGCGCCCTGTTGCTGCTCCTTTGTGCCCTCTTCGCGTCCGTCCATATTACGTTGCCGAAGCCATCGCTGAGATGTTCCTGTGCCCACTAGAGATGCTTCACTTTATTTTGCTGGCTAGTCAACTGGCAATAGGCACTGCCTTTGAATGTCCAGCCCAGAGCAGCGCGACACCTGAGAAACTGTCTTCGCGGAGTCATGGTGTGGCCATGGCGCCAAAGTAGACCGTGCAACTGAACCGCGGTCGTTTCATCGTCGTCCATAAACTGCTGCTCAACGAGTGCTTTCACAGGCGCCATCATCTTCGTTGGTCGGCCTGAACCGGGTCTTCTCTCAATGTTATTCGTCTCCCTGCGCTTCTGTAGAAGCTTGTGTATCCCCATTCAGTTAGCTATCAAGCCCTCCTCTCGTAACATGCCGCAGATAGTCGGCGGCTTGTAGCCCATTTGCGCAAAGTGGAGAATTCGTTGTCACTTGTACCTGCTGTACATCACTTGCCGCTTCTGAAAAGCAGAAACAACGATTCCTCCCCAGAGCTACCCTTTTATACGACGCGCCTAATAGTATATGCAGACCGCGCGATTGTTTGTTTTCTATGCAATCGTTTTTCCTCCGTTCTGCCAGAAGGCAGTTAAACAAACAGACGAAATGGATCGTCCGTTTAAACGAGTCGACCTTTCCGTATAAACGAAATCGAAACAAAACGAAATGAAAACGTTATATTGTCATACTGTACATAAAAGGTATACAATGCTTCCAAGTTGTTCCAGTGCAATGTATATGTATGCGATAAGTACTGGAGCTGGTCGTACAAGTAGGGCTCACTCAATGTGTGCTGATGACGTGTAGTTTGCTATGTGCGGTCACTCTCTGCCAAACCAAGATATCTGTAATTGTGTTCATTCAGCTGAAAAGTTCAAGGAGTGGATCACTAATGGCAACAACGCAACAGAGGAGAGGAAGATCTTGGAGCACATGATGGAAGGTGTGTGCATGTGCTGTGTGTGTACTAGCTACGTATGCATGTATATCATATCATATCATATCATTTAAGTGCATCATGTGCCAAGGCACACTAGGACATCACTGCCCCATGCAGCACTGATATATACATATATATATAATGTCAAAATAGCAGAATAACAAAAGAATCAACGACTTGAGGTGTGGGTTTAATAACATTCTCTTCAGTGCCCTTCCAACCGCTTTGTTCCTCTCTGCATGCTGTATCAATCATGTCCCTTGCTGCCAGTGCTGATGGTCACTATGGTTGGCATGTTCGAGTCATGACCCTTACTGCCAACCTTCATGGTAACTATGGCTAGCAGGTTTGAGTCATGACTTTTGCTGCCAACCCTGATGGTATCTATGGCTGGTAGGTCGAGTCAAGACCCTTGCTGTCAACCCTTGATGGTATCTATGTCAATAACAGCATAGCAGCTAATATAGGTTAGGGATTGGGGTTTAGGGATGGGGCCCATGTGTTGTAAAACGCCTCAGCCATATTCTCTCTACTGCACTTCCAACAGCTTCATCTCTGCACGCTCTGTCCATTACAACCATCACTCTAACCTTGTCATCCATACCCTGCCATCCTTCCACCCTCCCATTCATTAACTCCTCCAACTTCTCCCTTTCCTCTTCCACATATGTGCACCTCATCACCACATGTTTAACATCCTCCACCTCCCCACTTCTACAATTCTTGCATATTCTCTCTTCTCTTCTCACACCATGCCATCTTCCAGTCTCAACCCCCAATTCTGCTGTTCCTCCTCTCAGTTTTGTCAACCACCTCCTCCTCCTCTTACACTTCACCATCATACAATGCCCCTCACATTCCTTTTCTATCAACCTCCCTATTATTTCCAGCTTAGGGCGCCTCTGTGCCTCCTTCTTCCACTCACCCCTTACCTCTCTCCACACTACCTCCATCAAGACTTTCCTCACTTCCCCCATTAACAAACCTCTGAGATCTTCCACACTCACCCCATCCCATCCTATGTATATATGCATGTGTATGTTTGTGAGTGGATGTGTGCATCTGAGTGTATGGGTCTATGTGTGCTTTCCCCTATGCATGCATGCACTGTGTGTGATCTCTTTCTTAAGAATTGAAGCAAAGTGAACAAGGAGAGGAGCTGAGGATGGAGATAGAAGCCTTTTCGGAGGTGCTCAGTAAGATTGAAACCAAACTGCAGGGTGAGGTGATCTGGACACATGTACATATGATAGTTCAGCATGTATTCATGTATTGGTCAAGAGTAGAGCACACAGGTTTTAGTGAAATTGACAGAATTGACAGGAACAACTGAAGTGATTTGAGTAACAGTAGCACACACAGTAGGTACTGCCAGCATGCTTTGGAGCAGGCACTATAGTATTTGTGAATTACCTGTGCTATGCTGGTGCATTTTAGTTCTCGCTGACAGCACTTCGTCGACGGTTCTCTGACGACGGCACTCCAATGACAGCATTCCAATGATGGCATTCTGTCAATTGTGGTAGCTACTGAGTGATAGCTCATGACTGCGCTGTGGATTACATAGTAAGCATCATAGTGTTGCTGTGGTGTAAATGCTGAAGAAACTAAATTATGAAGTGTATGTGTTGTTCAGACATTATATTCATACGTAGATTGAACTTTGACATGAAGGAATGAAGGAATGCTGTTCTCTCATGTGAACCATGCAGTCAAGCCATCTAATTTTATTTTGGGGTGGCCAAAGGCAACTAAGGCTGCTTCCTATGACCTGTAGCAAAATGGCCTCAAAGTCCCTAATGCATAACGGTCCTCTGCCACAGGGTAGTTGTCGCAAGCTGTTCCCCTAATAACATGTCCTGGGCCTCCACCAGTAGCCAAGAGTGTTTTGAGGCAACAGGCATTGGTGAATACCTTCGCAAGTCGGGAAACACGTTGAATCAAAATGGTGTCTTGGACCCCAGAAGAAAAAATTGGTGGAGATCTTCTTCCATAGGGCAGATAATGGGACTCTGGTCCCGTAAGAAAATGTCCCTGCACCTAATCATTGGCTATTGAGCGTTTCGAGGTGTTCTTTGCTGCGGTGTGGGAGGTGCACTGAAGTGCAGGAACAAACAAACAAACTGAGAATTGCTGCATTATCAGACGTCGCGGTAGTGACGTCTATGTAGGGATGATGGTGGTTGTTTGTATACCGTAATACAATGGAAAACCGCCGCTAGGGTTCTACAGAGTGAAAACTGGGCGAATACAACTGTCGAGGCGAAAGTATGTACTATACAGAAGACAATGATACACCTTCTTTCACGCGAAAATGCGCCAGCGCGTAGAAAACGTCCATGACATTTTCCGCATTTCGTCTTCTTCTTCTTCTCCCGTCGCTCTAGCGCACGAACACTGGGGATTATAGAAATTATTTAATCACAGAGCTACGCGGCGTTCGATCTACTGTTTGCTTTTGTATCTTAGAGGTCAGCGCGATGCAGTCTGCATAATTGTGACGATTTCCAGCTTCTTACGCCGCTTATCGGTGAGACTCCATTTGCAATGACGTCTTTCGTACAAATGGCCGCCTACGGAACAACGGTCGCGCGGGGATTGTTGCTCACTCAGGCAGCGGAGCAGATTGTCGGGCACCATATTACGTGGCACAATTTGGAATACGTAGAAACAAGAAATTCGGCACATTTCATTGAGTTTGCGTCAGATAGTGGCCCGTTCCTTGGGATGGATTGGCAGAGTGTGTGCTATTACCCACATCGTACTGAACGAAGCATGGAGATAATGAGTTCTAATTAAGGTACTGAGAGGAGGGGTATACCATGACATTATAACAACCCAGGGCACCATTCGTCAACTTCAAGGCACGTTGGCTCTGATGCCACTGGTAGCTGCATAGTAGCACTTTGATTTAAAACTTGCACACCATAAAAAGTTCAGAAACAAGGGAGTAAAAATGTTTCCACCAAAATCAGTAGAAATGTAGGGATGGTGCCCCTGATCAGGTAGCTGCAGAGAAAAACCAACTGGCGGAAAAAGGGTAGGAACAAGGAGGGGGATGCCATGACATTCGAACAACCCAGGTCAACACAATTGTAATATCTTGAGGCAGTGGCTCAACTCTCGAGGTGGTTTATTGCTCATTAGGAATACTTACAGTCAGTTGTGAGTTAGTAGCCATTGCTACTGCAACTATGAGCAATTCAACTGCAAGTGTGATGTGTGATGCAGGAAATGTTGATGTCACCAGCGAATGCTGTGAAGCTCATGTCTGTTCCATGCTCTGATAATACTGTTACCTGTATACAGAACCTGCAAATACTTGCCTAATCCTAACCTTAACATTTCTCAGTGGGGTTTATTATACTGACTTCGCTCAAATGTTGGCAGATGTAGGGATGGTGAAGCACATATCCAATGTGCCTTGAAGCTGGCTAATGTTGACCTGGGTTGTTCGAATGTCATGGCATCCCCCTCCTTGTTCCTACCATTCTTCCACCAGTTGGTTTTTCTATGCAGCTACTTATTATTAGTATTAATCAGACTTGTCTCTGTCACTACACTTCAGTTTCCATAATCAAAGCAGGTATATATACACCTGTTGCCATGTACCTGGTACTCTACTGACTTGTGGCTTATGCTAATATTCACCTAAATGTGTGTATGTACCTATGTGTACATACGTATGTTCTTCACAAGTTCACTGACGATGTAATGACAGGGCATCACTGACCGTCACCACTGTATCATGGGCATGTACATACAATGTCTGCCAGAGAAGTGACCTTTACATTTTCTGCTAGACACCACAAGCCCACTCACCCACATATGCCAACCTCGTGTTGAGTGCTATGGCTGTCTCTGTGCTGTGGAGACCATTCCCTTTTGCAATGTTGTAGACCTTCAGCAAAGGCAGGAAGAAATTCTGCAAGGACAGAATGTCATTCAGTGTGGGCAGAAGCAGCACATTTTGGTCACTGAAGGAGTAATGAAATGTGTGCAGGGCCTTGAACAAAGACAGGAGTACATTTATCGCCAGCTGGAGCTGAAAGGTACTATAACTGGCAGAAGTGTGTGCACTGTTGTGGGTTGAAGTCCTAATAGGCAGCTTAGACTGGATTGTGGTACGTACGTACGTATGTACTTTGGGTTTGCACTCTGTTCCCCAACCCAACTTCCAATATGTATTGTAATCACCTACTGGAACGATAAGGGAAATTACAATAGCCAAAATGACTGATGGAGAAGGATTTCCAGACATTTTGGCCTGATCTGGGCTTTCTTCAATGGATTACACATCCAAAACTAAAACTATATAGGCATAAACGGCAGGAATTAAAGGTGGGATAAGTGTGCTGGGTGACTAGTAATGAAATAACTGTGTTGTTAGGAGCTGGATGAAGACATGCAGTGGTGGAAAGGAAGGATTGAAGTATAATATACAATGTCATGTAGAGGGTTAGTGGTGGTAGTAGTCAGGGGGTGGGGGTGGTTATGAGTGGTGGATGTGTGGGTTGTATGCTGCCAGAAGCAGACTGTCATCCTGTTGTTGTTGTTGGTTATGAGTTATTAATCAACTAGTCCTCCGACCAGATGTGCCAGCTTCTAAGGTGCATATATAGAGACCAACAACCTCTCACAGGGCAGACATGAGTTACTCTCTTGCTAGTTATACATCTCACACTGGACACGCTGCACACTGTACATGCCCCACTGTACATGCCTCACTGTACATGCCCCACACTGTACACACCCCACTGTACATGCCCCACACTTTACGTACCCCACTGTACATCCCCACACTGTACACGCACCCCACTATACATGCCACACACTGTGCACACCCCACACTGTACACACACCACTGTACATGCCCCACACTGTACACACGCCACTGTACATGCCCCACACTGTCACACCCCACTGTACATCTCCACATTGTACACGCACCCCACTGTACATGCCCCACACTGTACATCCCCACACTGTACACGGTCCCCACTGTACTTGCCCCACACTGTACACACCCCACACTGTACACGCACCCCACTATACACAGATGCCACTGTACACGCCCCACACTGTACACACCCCACATGTACACACCCCACACTGTATACACCCCACTGTACACTGTACAGTACAGTGACCGCACTTTTTGTGTAGACTGAGTGTTCCTGAAAGAGGCTGCTCCATTTGCTAATGTGTGGGCTTATTGTTTTCATAGCACTCCGCACTGCAATATGTCACTCTCAACCACTGCATCCTGCAGGGCCTAATGAAGGGCTTACCTCTGGCTCAAAAGATAAGAAACAGGTAAGAGCTGCTCACCTGCAGCAAGAAGTACTTGTGTGTTGCTGTAGAGGATCATTGCTGCCTTGCATGCATGGGACTAGCATAACCTACTGTATGTATCAATCAAAACAGTTACATAGGTAGGACGTTGTAACTTCGATGTTACCATGTGTGGAGTAACAGCCGGTCACAATTCAGCAAAATGTACAGTATGTTGTATTCTGACAAAAGTGCTTGGTACGTGCCTGATAGTAGACTGTGACATGGTGGGTGCTGCAGAGCTGTGCGAGGACAAATCAATACGCATGTGTGACTGTTATGAATTTTTTTGCCTCCCAGTGAAGCCATGTCTGTATTATATACTTTAGCAAACTATGCATGTTTGGTGGTCATCAGTACTGCTTACTGGTTGCACAAACGACTAGCCATGTACTAGTTATACCACACTCAGGTGTGATGCATAAGTGATATCACTTAGCATTGCACTAAGTGTGGTATAATTAATATATATCACATAGCTGACCAAGTGTTTATTTGAAGTGAGAAGTGATATGTTTGTTGCAAAGTATATTAGTTGCTGTTGCATTGGTATAGTTGAGAGAGACAGCCATTTTGACAAGGACAGCTCAGACGTTGCTGAGGAATTGTGCCTGCCAAGCACTTAAGATAGTACAGCATTGTTGCTAGGGGATATTGTATTGATTCAGAAGGTTTGGAAGGTGTCTCTGTACAGTTAAAATGGTTTCGATTTTTACTGGACAAAGATTAGACAGAGGATGACAATAGATGAATTGGAGGAGATTTTTGGCAGAGAACAAGCAGTCTAGATTCAGTGGCAGTGGCACAGGAAAGTAGGCTAAGAAGGCAGAATTGTCCAATGTGTGCCAAACAGGCCAAAGAAGAAATACAGTTTAGGGAGTTTTACTACCATTAACCATGCCATGTGCCCTGGGACCTACAGAAGCAACGGATCATTCAGTTGGCTATGCAAACACGCTCCACCCACCAGCAACTTTCCTGCTATACATTCCTGATCATGTACAGTAAAAAAGTTTAGAAGATACCGTATAAACACTGAGTACCATCACACTGCGCAAGTACCAGCCTCGCGATATGGGTTCCAAGCAGTTACAGCGGCAAGTCCATGACCAGTACATAAAGGCTATAGAAGACAAAAGATCATGACCTGGATTGATAGCGCGTATGGCTGAAGGAGAATGGGTCCCAGTTCCAGCTCGGTTGATGATCGTTTTGTCCCGTCACGTTTGCCTCCTGAGCCGTGATGTCCTGCAATGACTGTGATAAGGTCTGATATTGTGGGAGGATATTTTTGGAACACACACATGATGTGGAAATCTTTCTGAGGAATTATGTTTTTTGCACAGGCATCTCTGGATAGTTGTATAGTCTGATGTGCATATTTCATGTGGCAGGCATGGATAATCTGTGAGGATGAACACTGATTGGATAAGAGATGACAGAAGCTGGCAATATTAAATTCATAGTATGTAGTGTGGAATGTGTATGTGGAAGCACGTGCATCTATGCTGAAGGAGCAAGGATGACATCTCAAAGCTATTTGGATCAAGCTTCCTTGAAGAAATGCATGGTGTTAATGTTATTCATGCATGTGTGTATGTGGATGAACTCAGTGTATTGATGGACCACTACTAATAGACTGCTGCTCATTCCTTGTACGATACTATGTGCTATACTGTTTGGTTTATTAATTCTCATGTGTGAGCTAGACGCAACTGCATTGAACTGATTTCTAACTAAATAAGTTTTTTTGATCGAACATATGCCATGCAATGTATGTATATACTAAGCGACAAAGATTATGGCAGAATATATAGCAGTGTGTAAAACAATAACGAACAACAGCAGAACAGCTGTGTTTGAATTCTTATTTAGAGGGTAAACTGCTAGTCTCGAGGGCTACAATGAAAGTGCCGCTTTCAAAAACGAACAAAACATGCATACAAAAAGTGACTAAAATCAGAACAATACAAAACAGTGAAGCAACAACAGACGCAAAGAAGACAACTGTAATATAAGCAAGACTTCAATAACGGCAGTGCGCTAGTGCCAGAGTAAGTCGCAATAGTCAAAACAGTTGCAGAATGTAGGCTTGGTCAGGAACTATGCAGGCATGCTTTTGTACTTTGGTAGGCACCATTCAGGCCAATGTGCCACCTTGCTTAGTGTATAGTGGATGTGGTCAACCCAGATGAGGTGGTCGTTTATGATCAGGTACGAGGGCAATGGATCGTCAAGGTACGACGAAAAGGAGTATCTTGAGTGTGCATCGAGGATCAGGAGGGAGAAGAATGTCAGAGGACCCCTAAAGATTGTCGAGTATGTCACAATAAAGACAAAATCTCGCATCTGGAAAGCAGTTGTTGTAAATATGAACCTGGATGCACCTCCCAAGAAAGAAAAGACAGCAGCAGAGAAGCGAACAGCAGCTGCTCGGATGCAGTGTCGGCATCTTTTCCTTCAGCTGGTGAAGGTGAAGCTACCACATCATCATCCCACACCTCTGCCACAACTGCACACACTCCATCCTCCCACACCTCTGTCACAACTACATGCACTTCATCCTCCCACACCTCTGTTGCAACTAAACACACACCGTCCTTCCACACTTCTGTCAGACATCCCAGCACAACGCACTTGCCATCCTCACATGTTCCTGTTACACCACACAGCACTACACACACACCGTCCTCCCACACCCCTGTCACGCATCACAGCACAATGCACTTGCCATCTTCACATGTCCCTGCCACATCACACAGAACTACATACATGTCATCCTCCCACACCTCTATCGCAGCTACACACTGACCATCCTTCCACACACTTACACGCATGCCGTCATTTGACACCCTTGAAACAGCAGTGATGATGCCAGAGGAGATAGACCTGTTTAATGACATCATCTCTCATGAGCCAGCACCAACTTACTATCTGCAGTTGGATAGGATTGAGAATTTTCTCCAGGAATTTCAAAGTGAGGTCTATTGGTGACTGGACTGCCTTGAAGCTAGCTACCCATCAGTCGAGGAGGCAAGAACCACACAGCACAGCTTCTAGTGGCCCATGCCTGCCAAGTATCAGTTCAAGACCACCCCTGGCTGATGTAAATGGTGCACACCATGTTTCGGCAGCAACCGATGCCAAAATCCACGGTATACTGACAAATCCCCAAATTACAGGTCCAGTACATTTAGGAACGAAATTGGCCAAAGTGATCTTCACCGAAGAAGAAATGGCAGGCAGCACACTAACTGGAAGGAAAGTGAATGGACAGTGTAGGCAGCTGCTCGACACAGGCAGACTTTCCATTATTGACCGCCTTGTCCAGCAATGGTTCGACATGGGGGAAGCAGAATTTGCCGGCATCCGCAGTGCAATTCGTGACTCCCTGGCTAATCGCTGCAAGTACTTAAGGTTAAAACTAGCCCCAAGAAACATTGGTATTATCTAGCTAACTGTGCCCACACTGACTCTTTTCTGTTATTCTCTCTTTACTGTTGCAGTAACTCTGATAGATAATTTTGCTTTTATTATTCGTGATATTACAGTATTTTTGCTCGATTCGTTATCACTGTTTATTTAATAAACATCAAGATCTCTTTGAAGATCTCGCGTGCAAACGTCGCTGCCATCTTAAGAAGCTGAATCAGCAAACCACAGTGTTTATAACAAACATCACTTGGAAATCGCAGACGACGAACTTCTTGTGGATGCAATTTTACCATCATCGAGTACGCACCGGAGGAAGGAAGAAATAAATAAAACAGGCACAGTACAAAAATAAACTTCAATAACCTGTAGCTTCTCCGTTCACTTCTATAACTTTGGGCATGACCTTTTTCAAATGTTTCAAATATCTGCAGCGCTTTTCCGGTGTCACGGTGGCCCAGAGTGACTGTATGCCGTGCAAGAGTTCTTCTTTGTTCCTGGGTTTGGCCGTTGTTCAAATGAAATGCTTCGTGTCATGCCACAGATTTTTGATAGGATTTAAACCCGGGCTCTTGGGTGGGGTCTTCAGCACTTTAATCCTGTTTGCTTGGAAAAGCCTCTGTGTTGCTTTAGAGGTGTGGCAAGGGACTATGTCCTGTTGGAACCTGCCATTTGGTAGCCGCTCGCGAAGTAAGGGCAATAAGTGCCTGGTACACTGCGCTATTCACGGAGCAACCCAGGAGGCAAATAATCGTGGCTCCCTTCTTTGATATTCCAGCCCACACCATGACTTTGAATGGGTGCTTTCCCCGAGGTTTCGGCTTTGATGCAGAGCCATCCTTTCGATATGAAAACGTCCGATTGTTCTCCAGCTGAATAGTGGATTCGTCGGTCCACACTACATCGTCAAAAGAACTGTGCAGGTTATCCTTCGCCCACTGCAGTGCACCCTCTTTTCTTTGTTGGCGTTCCGGATCAACTAGTAGTACCGGTTGCCGTGGAAGTTCCACCTCTGCGTCTTCCTGTGTCTTCCTGGCTCTCTCGACCATGTGCATCTTGAAACCGCGTTCGCCCAGCATTTTCACGAGCTGGGTCACCATGGTCTCGTCATCCTGTTTCATCCGCTCTTCTATGGCGTCCAACATTTCGTGTTCCATGTGTCTTGTACTTCTGTATGGTTGCCCACACCGTCCGTTTTGATCACATTTGAAGTGTACGTCATAAATTGTTGAGAATTCCATAAGTAACAGTTAGCGATTAATTGATAACCAAGAACTGATAAAAGTTAACGTTTATCCGTTAACCGTTAATGGATAATCGTTAACTTTTCGCTGTCGGTTTTCGGTTATCGTTACGTTTTTTTATGTCTGTGTGTACTTTGTGAGCCGGTACTAACTGTTCAAACTCTGAGGAAACAACACAGTTCAGGAGAAAGGTGACATGGGAAAAAGGACCAACAATCTAGCCCCTAACCCGTGACCTATGCTCTAACGCGGAGTTTCAGCCACGTGAGCTACGGAATCGGCCACGCTCCTTCGTCCCACATCGCCGCTTATGTGCCATACACTAGAGACAGAAGAGGCAGTTACACCATCCAACTCAGGCTTGCGGGCCGACTACCATTCAGCATACAAGTGCCAGCCTCGAGGTTCACGGGAACATGGGTTCGGGGCTCGGTCACCTTTCTCCTGAGCTGTGCTGTTTCCTCAGAGTTTTTTATGTTGCGTACCATAGAAGCGTTAATTGATATTGTGCAAAGGGTCTATAGGCATTGCGTGTATGTGCTCCTTGTTCATCTGATATATATAC
This sequence comes from Aplysina aerophoba, assembly GCA_949841015.1. Classification (NCBI taxonomy): domain Eukaryota; kingdom Metazoa; phylum Porifera; class Demospongiae; order Verongiida; family Aplysinidae; genus Aplysina; species Aplysina aerophoba. The sequence continues at coordinate 3,986,243 of OX465037.1, read as the reverse complement.
ATTAAACATTTTGACACTGGTATTGTTAATCTAATCTTGCACAAGAGAGTGGAACTCCTCCTGTTGCAGTATTCAGTGGGGCTATCATGATGGGTTAAATGGTGTGGTGTATGTGCCAGCTATCTGCTACAGCAAAACATTGTGAAGAGCACCCATTCCCTTCAAGTAGTGGCAATGTCCCGTAGTTTTGTGTCTTGTGCTACCTTGAAGTACGCAAGACTGTCTACTACAGCTTTACTAACCTAGCTGGTGTGTGTTTTATAGGGTTACTTTCCAAACTGTTGAACATTTTTACAATTCTGAATGGGCAGGATGATGATGCAGGATAAGTAAGTAGCCATTTTCATGGAGTAGAGCTAGTAAACCCATTTTCTCGGTTGAGCTAGTAATGTGCATACCAAGTCCATTGGCAGTGGTAGTTGTTGCCTAGGTGTGATCCTATGCGACTCAATCAATCAATCAATCAGCATGTTGAACACGATACAAAGTACTGCACCACAGAAGAATGTTAACTTACTTATATGTGAGTGTGTAAACGTTATACAGAGTTCAATAGCAGTTCATTATATGTTACATGGCTACTTTAATGGGCCACTGTCCCGTCTTTCCTTAAATATGGCGATGAGGTTGTCCCGATAGGCACAGATCATGTGCTTCCACCCCTCAGTGTGCACATCTGCAGCCCACTCATGATAGGGTGGCAGGCGAGCCCACTTCAGCACATATTTCACTGTGTCGCTCCATCTGGCAACGCGGCGTCCACGATTTCGCTTTCCCTCTGCTAGCTGTGAGTGTATCACCAGTCTGGGTAAGTGATCTATGGGCAGGTTGATCATTCTAGCAGCCCAGGTCAGTGTGCGCTCTGCAAGACGTACCCGAAGGGGAAGCATGTGCAGGACCTCGTAAGCAGAGGCCATACGAACGTGGTCAGTTGATCCAGAACCCAGCATTAGCCTAGCAAGGCGGTACTGGGTGGTCTCCAACTGAGTGGTGTCCACCTCCTGCCTCGTCCAGGAGCCCGATCTGTATAGGAAGGTAGAGGTGACCAAGGGATTGAAGATCCTAGTCTTGGTACATCTCCTCACTCCGCGTTGGTTCCACAATCGCCGCTTTAGTGGGAAAATGTACTCCGTGCCTGGCCAATCCTCCGCTGTAACTCGGCCGTCATGTCATTGCCAGGGGAGATTTTACTTCCCAGATAGTTGAAAGCCACGACATACTGAAGCTGCATGTTGCCAATGGTGATTGGTGTTTGCTTCGTGCTAGTGGGGTCGTACCGCATCACTACTGTCTTCCTGTCATTGATCACCATTCCGAACTTCTGCGAGACAAAGGCAACGTCTGTTAGAGTCGCTAGATATAGGATCTTCAACAGAGCCCTGTTGGACGATGGTACAGATGAGGAACCTTCCAGATGACTCATTCATATACTGGACATAGCCTTCCATGCCTTGATGGAGGTTGCGCAGGGCTGCCAGCATCTTGGGAGGGACTCCTTGCTTTGAAAGAATGAGCCATAAGAGGCCCCCGATCCACCGAGTCAAAGGCTTTGCTGAAGTCGACAAAAGTGGCATAGAGGGTAGAGTTCTTTTCCTTTGCCTTCTCAAATAATTAGTGGACGACAACGATCAGGTCCTCAGTGCTGCGACCTGGTCGAAAGCTGCACTGTGTCTCGGGCACCACATGAGGAACAACGTGCTGGAGCAGTCTCCTTGCAAGGATTCTTCCAAACACCTTCCCTCCTGTTGAGAGCAAAGCAATGCCCCGATAGTTGTCAGGGTTGTTGATGGCACCCTTCTTAAGGACGGGGATGATCTTGCAGTCGACCCATTCTTGAGGCACATCACTGTTTAGCCCCACATTGCAAACGTCCATCAGGTAGTCAATAGGCTTCCCCCCAACCTTCCATACTTCAGACGGTAGGACATCCTCCCCTGGGGCTTTCAGATTCTGCAGGGACTTCGCTGCCTCCACCACCTCCTCTCTGGCGATGGGTTGGTCCAGTGCCTCAATCATTGGCTGCTGCTCCAGTTTGTCATTTACAAAGCTAAGATCAACATGTTGGTCCTGGTTAAACACCCTCTCAAAGTGCTGGCGGAAAGCTTTTGGGGTTTCTTTAGCTGTCTTGGTGACCCTGTTTGTCCCCAGTATAGGGAGGCTAATTGGTCGTCTTCAAATTGGACCACTGATTTCTTTTAGTAGCTGGTATTGTAGCCTTGAGTCACCTGTCTGCTCTCTCCACACGTTCGGCCCGTTTATTCCACCACTGATCCTTTAGGTGAGGAAACTTTTGCCTGGCCACCTTACAGGCCTCCAGTGAGTTCCCGGCTGCCTTCCTCTCAGTCGCATAGGATTACAGCCTTCTGAAAGTTCCTCAGAATCTGGGCAGTACCCTCTTTCTGGTGCTCCGATGGATGACTTCTAATAACTTTCAATCCGACATAGCCCTGAGTGATTGACATTTTGCTATAAGTTTGTGTAACCGATTCTATGTACTCCTGAGCCAGTTGGCTATCATAGAGACAGTTCTGTGGAGGAGGACAGAGAAAGCAAACTCAACAACATAATACAGAATAATACATGTACATGTGTATGTACCAAGAGCACATATGCATGCATATACTTATCTACCAAGTGGTTACTTCAAGTGAGAAGTGATTATTTTTGTTGCAAAGTTCATTGGTTGCTGTTGCATTGGTATTGTTGAGAGAGACAGCCATTTTGACAAAGACAGCTTAGATTGATGTGGAGAGTGCTGAAATCTAAGTACACTATTGTTTTAGTTTAGACACTAAGGTGTTAATAGAAAAATGCAATTTTATTTAATTTGATACTTGGCTGCACAATAGATGACGAGGTATATTTTCAGCCATTTTTTAAACCTGTTAAATGATACCGTATAAGCACTGACTACCATCACACCGCGCAAGTACCAGCCTCGAGATGTGGGTTCGCAGCGCACATCTGGATTGAATGCACATCCAATGCGCATTACAGTTCTAGTGTGAACAGGCCTTAAGTTAGGGCTCCGGATTCAACATCTCCAATTGCATGGTTGATAAGCACTATGTGCAAATTGTGGTCCTCATGGCTGTGGCATAGACCTGTTAGCAGAGGGAGGTGCGAAAGACAAAATAGTGGCATTCAGGAAAATTTGATCTGTGTGGTGATTTCACCTTGCACTTGGGGTAACGTATAGCAGCTTATTTATACTGAGGACATTTCAGCTGTGAAGATCTTCATCAGCAGATGGAGCCCACTTGCATGCCAGTGTATGCTCGATGCCATTGTTACATATGCATGTAACAATAATTCACTATGGTATTATATGCATGCATTCATGCTGATAGCGTTGTACATTATATTAGTGTGTTCTTGTGCTCTTTCTGTCCTCCTCTGCAGAAGTTTCCCTATGGTAGCCAACTGGCTCAGGAGTACTTTGAGTCTGTTATAGATACTTACTCTGACATGGCGATCACTGGGGATGATCCACATGTGGACTATGTCGGATTGAAGGTTTCTGAAAGTCATCCATCCCAGCACAAAAAGGAGGATACTGTGCAGTTTCTGAGGAACTTCCAGAAGGCTACAGTGGACTTCATCAGTCAACATGATGCAGATGACCCTCATATTACACAAAAGGATGAGGCAACAAGCGGTCTCCTGACCCATGACCACTTCCTCCAGGAGCACAAGAAACGACTCCACATTGTCTTTGGCCCACCTGGTGCAGGCAAGACTTCCTTCTCTTGCCAAATCTGCTCCAAGTTTGCCTCCAACCCCCAGTCCTCCTCGCACTCCCTCATTCTTCTCTTTCATGTGAGGGATAAGAAAGTAGCAGAAGCCAAATCTCTGCGTGAACTCCTCTCCTGCTACAGCCTACCTGGCAGTGACTCGGCCTATGATGAGCTGGCACAACTGGTGGAAACGAACAGGGGTAGGGGCGTACAAATCATCTTTGATGGCTTAGATGAGCATCAGGGTTTGCTAAGTGACTCAACCTCCATTGTGTCAAAGCTGATCAAAGGGGAACTGAAAGAAGCCCAGATCATGGTGACCTCCCGCCCTGGGATTGTGATACAGCTGTCCAAACTGTTTAACAGAGCCACCTTGTATGAAGTGCAAGGCTTCGGTCCGGAGGAGGTGAAGGAGTATGTGGAATCATATTTCTGTAAGGAGGGAGACCCGTCTGCAGCTTCCAAATTTTTTTCAGCCCTCGCCAACAGGCCTGATCTCACTGGCTCCACCTACATTCCTCTCAACCTGTGGCTACTGTGTTCCGTCTTCTCCTTTAACAACTGCTCCCTTCCTGACACTCTGACCCAGTGTTACACAATCCTTCTTGCTCAGCTACTGCAACGCGAAGCAGAGAAGGAAGGATTAGGGACTACGATCAGACCCACTTTGGAAGGTCTACCAGAATCAGTGCAATCCATGCTGAACTGCCTATGCCACCTGGCATACCAGGGCTTTCTGAATGAAAGACTAGTGTTTGACGAAGAAATGGTCATCAACACTTGCCTTGCATCTAAAGCGGAACTCAAGCATAATTTTGATGGAATGAGTCTCCTCCATGTCCACCCTAAGAAGCACGGAGTAATGGACCATCTGACCTTCAACTTCCTGCACAGCACATACCAGGAGTACCTGTGTGCAAAGCACATTCATGGAACAAGTAAGGAAGAGCAGACAGCTTTTTGGAAGGAGAACATTAGCAACCCTCGATATGCTATGGTGTTTCGATTCTACTGCGGCTTGTCACAGCTGCAGATCAAAGGAGTGCAGGATATTGTCAATGGGCAGGAACTGCCAAGCAAGTGTGATGATGAATATCGTCGCCTACTGTTCCTGTTTTATGCCCTTCATGAAAGCGGCAACACCCATCTCACTGCATCCATTGCCCGCCAACTGGATAGAGCTCTTGAATTTGGATTGAAGATGTCTTCATACGATTTCTATGTCACTGGGCACTGCCTGAGCAAGGCTGGTCATCTGACGAAACTCGACTTTTGGACTGACTATACACAAGAGACAACAGATGCCATCTCGTGTATTGCATCAGTGGCCTCTTCTAATTCTTTGGTCTCATTGAACCTGGCACTGGCTGAGCTTCCTTTATTGGGTGAGTGCTCTACTACACTGGCTGAGTACTCTTGTTCTCTAAAACTGCCTCACACGGTATGCTGCATGTATGCTCTGTGTGGGTGTTGTATAACACGGTTCAATTCTAATCCATTCTCGGCAGTTTTTTAGTACGTAGCTTTTATGCCCAACACAATTGTGAATTTATTGCTACAATAAGATGTATGTTGTAATCAGGTCAATCTCCACTAAGTAACAGTCCTGCCTACAATTTTTTCAAAGAATTCCTTGATTGTTTGGTGCAGGCAGACATGTTTATCTGATGGTTGCACTCAGATATTCTGCATGATTCCTTGTAAAAGATTATCAACAGCAATTGAAATCCCATGAGCGGATAGTGTGTATTACTTTTAATTACAACGGTGCAACTTGCCTACATTAGAGTGCCCACAAAATTAAGGGGTTTTACCCATAGACCCGCCTTTGTTATCCACTGCTTTGCTTCCCCCTTTGCGAAGTCTTCATCCACCCCTGAAGATGTATGTTGTACATGAGTCAGTCCATACAGTCACAGTTGTACCTGGTGCCAGGGGTGCATAGTGGATGTGGAGTGATAAATTGAACAGAACAGAATGGCTTTTAAGCAATGCTGCATGATAGTAGTCTATGATGACTATGATGTATGATTGTAGTAAATGGGTCAATCTCCACTAAGTCGCAGTTCTACTTACAATATGTTTTTCAAAGATTCTTTGGTGCAGACAGCACTCAGATATTCTGCAGGATTCCTTGTGTAAGATTATAGACAGAAATTCGAATACACATATGCAGATGAAGTGTGAATATATTAAATGCAATTAGTGGGTGACGCATGTGCATACATCTTAATAGGAACAAGTTAGTGTTAACAGGAGTAATGTTCATCAGAGTGCCAGGACTTTTATGCTTAACAATAATCACACACATGGTAGGATACAATGCTTTCTGCTAACTATCCATTCACACTTGTGTGTCGTCCTCTGTTGTTTACTGCTGTCGGCTGAGCACTGTTCTAGCCATCTGATTGTAGTTTCTGGTATGATATTTATGCCATGACCCTGTGAATGTAGGACAGAATTCCCTGTCGGTTCCTGTCCCAGTAGGTGCAATCTCCTGTGCATTACACATGTAGTGTGTGATAAGTAGTGTGTGATTGTTATCATCCAGTCCGTTTACCTGTGGTTGGTACCAAGTTGTTAGTTCCACATTCACATGTTCATAGGCTCCTTTCCCTGGTCACTTCTGATGACTGCAAAAAGTCCTACAGGGAAGGAGAGCTAGACAGGAGAGAAATCAGGTGTTGAAGAATGTTTGTCATCTAGATGGTGTGATCATGCGGCATATAACGTGCACTTGACTGCACCAATCCTGTAGAGCATATCAACCTGACTGTAGCCTTTGCGTACACACCCCTCAAAGTGTCACAGTACTCCATCCTGAAGCTTCCAAACTGTATCACATGCTTCAAGATTATCAGCATAAACATTTGCTTGAGGAATGATAGAATCAATACAATCCATACACAAATGTTGACAAGGTGCCCTGCCTAATAACAAAAAGGCTGTGTCCTGTGTTCAAATTTGCCAGTGCTCTAACATCACGGTGGTTATTTCTTTCCAATGGTTCTAGCATGCAAACATGCTTCTAGTCCTTTCTGAAATGGGTTAGGGGGCACACATGATTGTGAGTTCCAAGATGGTGCATTCTTCTTGGGCAGCAAAAATTTGTTATTTTTTAGCTATTGATGCTAGAATTGCATAGGGAAGACAGCTGACAGTTGACGAATCGTAAATAAATACAGAAGAGAAGCATTATAGCGAAGCTAAATTATTTGAGCTCTTTTTAAATAATGTTCTCATTGTTAAGTAATGTTCTCAGCCCCTTACAGTGTCTAAAGCACTCCCATGTGCTACTGAGACACTGGGCCTATAACACCTGTACATAAGGTGTGAGAGACCAAACCACTGCACAGGATGGACATTATCGTAATCATGAGGCTGTTCACACAGAGGCTGCGCACACCTGCATCTTAGGCTTGCTAGCTGTTTGGCCACACCTGCGCACTGGCTGCACCCAAGCTCTGGTTAGGCATGCTGCATGGGAATGTCACTCAGAACAGGAAGAGGCTGTTACAGTGTCGTGCTGGTGTCTGTTGCCAGTAGTGGGATTGCTATAGTTGTGTCTGACATTCTTTGAACATGTTAACCATCATTCCATAAAGTTAGCTGAAGTTGAGCATGGATCCTCGTGGCATAAAGGAAGTCTCCAACTAGAGCTGCAAGTTTAATCACATGTTCATCATTCGCACAGCCACTCCGACTCAGTCATAACTCAGTGGATGTCGTAATAGATGATGGTTGTTCTATCCACTTTCCCGTTTGCAGGATGTCAGCTTCATTTTGCTCACACCTTCAACAAATACCTTTGTTTGCCCTAGTTATTCTGTTATTATATTCCATTGGTTTTCACCTAGAATCCAAGCACTGTATCTGTACGTGTACCGCATATCTGTAAATACAATTGTCAGCTATTTTGGAGCAGTGATGTAGTGTGAAGTTAGACTATACCTGTTTCACTTACATGGATTGCTTCAAGTTTGTTCAAACTGAACACTTGATGAAAATGACTGCACTGTTGTCCCCACCTGGTGATAGTGTCACTGACTGAGATTTGTGTACTGCTACGTACATCTTTATCATGACACGATCTGCACTGCCCCCTCCATGTCGATAGATGCCAAAAGGCTCACTTCAGCACTAAGTGCTTTGGAAGAGCTTGACCTGAAATTGAATGCGTCATCTGGTGATGCTGTGGAAAAGGTGCTGTTCATTCCAACTTTGAAAAAACTCAATTTGACAGTGGTAAGTGATCATGTACTGTACACACAGTTCCCATGTTAATTATTGCCTGGTTAATTCTGAATGTTCTGTGTACCTTCCCATTCCAGGTTTCTTGTAGTGATTGGCATACAAGCCTCTACCCCAAGTCACAGTCAGGTGTTACAAACTTGGACCTGGACCTCCCCTCTAAAGGTTTGATATACAGCTGCTCTCAGATGGAAGAGCTGAGGATAGTGTGTGACAGCAAAGGTGAGCTGTTGCAATGTGCATGTACATCCAATGCCACACAGTGTAACCGAAGCAGGGAGGGACCCTATTTACTGTCCTATGTAATTATTCCCCTGTGCATAAATACACCACTCTTCCGCCCACTGTCATGATGTTCAAAGCAGTACTGTACGTAGATGAAAGAGCTTATGAGCAGTTTTGCAATAAATTGTGGCACAGAAGTGTGTTCATTGTGGGCATGTACCAGCTCACAATGAAGGGATGTAATGCTTCTCAATTTGCCTGTCCATTTGTGTTTGCATATAGCATAACCATTGACACAGTGGCCATCTCCAGTAGATGATTAAACACCTGTGCCCACTACTTCTGCCACACAACACTAGACCTTACAACACAAAAGCACACACAGCAAGTACCTATGAACATACAAAGCACACAGTGACTGTCATGCATACAGATAGCTACAGTAGTTCACAGATGCAGGGACAGTTAGGTGATGTGACAGGAGATTTACGTATGTCGTAACGAGTTCTCTGTAACGTCTACCTGTAGTCACCATGCTGTCTGACAGTCTCTGTGGTTAATCTGAAACATTTCCATTCTCAAAGAATGTACAAATTCTGTTCAGAATCGTCTCTTTTGCAAGACAAAATGACGAACACCTGCCCCTCCACTACTTCTGCCCATTGTGACTAATTTGTGACCAATGTGACCAATGGCATGACAGCATTATTGAGTTACACCCACACTTCCCATGCATGACCACACATCACATATGAACACACAAACACAAGACTTTACAGCCTGTTCAGAGTAATATCTTTTTGCAAAACAAGATTGCGATTGATTATGATGTCACCATAACTTTATTGCATAAAACGTGAGTCCACTCCAGGAAGTAAACACACACCCATCTTTGCATACCAAGACTGCATTTCTGTATTGTAGTAGTAATCTTTCTTGAGTGCCCGACTCACGCATCCAACTTGCTCACATGCAGATACTGGAGATGTCATTGCTGCCCACCTGCCCAAGTGTAAGAATCTAAGGAAGGTAGAAGTGAAGTCCATAAACCCTGTGCCAATCCTCTTGACTGCCAGATCATGTGGCAAACTGGCTGAGGTGGTTATTGTGAATCCCAAACACTGCAAGGTAGGCTTTTTATACCTCAGTCACGCCTATTCACGGTCAATTCACAATGTTTAGAAGGTTGGTGTGAAGTACCTCTGCCATCAATCATGCTGTTGTTGAGGTATGCTGCAGGTGTGTCCCTCCTCATCCCTTACACCCCTTATCTTCACTGGCTCTTTGCCCTATTCTTCATCTTTGGATGTCTTAGTGTTCCACACCACCTTACTGCGGTGTACTCCTCCTTGTGCTTCCTTGGCATCTCTTACAAACTTCCTTAAACTTTCTTTGTCATTAACCTGTCCACTACTGAACCACTTGTACAATGTGTTCTGTTTTTGTAGCAGTGGGTGGCAGTAGCTGCTCTCTAATCCAGTTCACTTGTATCTTCTGCCAAGGATAGCTTCACATCTGCTGCTGTTTGGTCTGTAGTTGTCTCACTGGCTTCACATGCAGCTTCACCTACAACGTTTGATGGTCAGTGTTGCATTGGCCTCCTCACATGACAGACACATCCAGGCACTTCGTCACAGCTATCTCCCCAATGTAAAATCTGGAATCTTAGTTCTGATTTGGGAACTTGGCATGAATTTACTCATTAGTATCATGCGTAGCAGGCAATGAAGGCTTTCGGCTTTCTCTGTGGTACTGAGCGAATTGGAATGAAACATTGTGTGATGATGGACATAACATTAGGTAAGTTGCTGATTGCCACAAAAGGCAGCATTATATTCTTTTACCTGTTAAATCAGATGTATACGTCACTGGATTAAATTGCCTATCGTGAATGCCTCCGAGTTTCACACTAATGTGCTGTGGTTCAGCAGAAACAGCAGCAAAACAGTTGCTCAACATGAGAATATGTTGACAGTTCTGCTGGCTTTTCCTATATTCACATGTCTCTGAACGCTTATAGTGAGACGTTGTGGCTACATGGATATTACATGTATGTTTACAGGCATTTCAGCTAATAAATTGAGCAGGTACGGTACGGTGCATAAAAACGTTACGATAATTACGTTTGCCGCTTAACCCTTTTCGCCAATTCATCTCGGTTTATTCTTAAAAATTTTTGGTTAACACGTAGCGGTTATCTGTTAAACGGTAACGGTTAATAGTTAATAGTTGACGAGAATTCTCCTCGCTCGAACAATTGTACTCTTGGAGATGTTGTACCCCACAGCGTTCACAATCTTGACTAGCTGGGTTGCTGTTGTCTCGTCATCCACGCGCATTTGTTCCTCGATGATGGCCAAGATGTCGGGCATTAACTTGAAGCGGCGTCCACTTCCTGGAAGACGAGAGAGGGTTCCATTCATCTTGTATTTCTTGATCGTAGCCCATACTGTGCTATTGAAACGATAATTATATCTTTCTGCTGCCAGGAATTTGGCCACATTCGCGTATGACAATCGTCGCTCGAAGTACAGTTGCACAATCTGTTGTTTGCAATACGCTGATAACACCATTCTCTGTCTCTTCCAACAGTGAAAGCTGAGCTGTACAGACTACGTACGCCCTTAAATTTGTGAACTACTACGTTTCGCTAACGACTAACCGTCACTCGCTAACAATTATCGTTTTGCAATTCACTGCTTGATAACCTTTAAACGACAATAACTGTAACGGTTTTCGGGTTACCGTAGCGTAATGTTTTCTATGCACCATACCGTATTATGTCATATTGTGTGTACTCACTTCTTCGTGAATACTATCATTAATTCAAGATCAATTATGGCAAGTTGGGTCTGCTTTTCTTCAGTCTGCTTTTCTTTATTTATAGCTACACCTTCTGTACATATCCAAAAATGAGGGCAGTCTTTTGGCTATTAGGCGGGGCTATGGTAGGTCCTCCAATTTGTATTGGGTCCTTCTACCCACTCTTCTTTGTACATGTACTTGTCCTCACACACACACACACACACACACACACACATGCACATGTGTGCACATGTACAAACACACTGTGTTATACATACACCCACAGTTGCATATATGTACAGACCTTTTTGAGTTGGTTGTCCTTACCGGCAACCAGCACCAGTAACCAGACTGCGTACAATCGTGTATATTTTGATGACGTCATTCTGGCAGGGCATGGCGTTTCAGCCAACTGATCTACATTGATAAACACGGTTTTACCCAATTCCAGTTCCCAGTGGTGGTCACTGGTATGGACAACCAACTCAAGAAGGTCTACATGAGCATGCATACATCTACTTGCACATGACTGATGCAAGACATGCACACTGAGGTACGTGTTACGTATGTTACTCATTGTATTTCATGATTGCATTTCTCATGCACTTCACAGAAACTATTCACATCCCCTCTGTAATCACAGTGATGCAACAACATTCATTTGAGAATAAGGGATATTGTGTGTATATTATAAGAAATATTATATGTCACAGGTACGTATATGGCATATGTATGCGTTATTACTTTAAATAGCTAAGTATCACATACCATATTATTGGGGCGAGTGAAGCGAAGCCCCTCTCTTCTGGGTGGTGTGAAAACCGGAAGTTTGGGTCCTTGGGTGGTTGGTTGGTTGGTTGGTTGGGTCTTGTCAATACTATATTAAATGGTATGTACGTTCGTACGTTCGTACGTGGCGTCCACACCATTGATGGTACGTAGGTTGTGCATATACCAATCCTGGTCCATACGTCCTAATTGGAGCGCGCCTTAAACCCAGCAAATAGACGCGGGCGCCTGACAAGGAGTTCGTTTCATCGCGGCCTACACAAGGCCACCTCCGGGGATGTACGCAGGGTGCGCGCTGTATCCTTCGAGTTCATGGTTAGCTGTCACCGCAGATAGCTATGTCTACATTGTAGCGCTTCACACCTTGCAGCCTCCACAAGAACAGCGCAGGGAAGGTGAGCAGTGTGCTGTACCCTTCGTGGTTAGGTTCTACAGCTAGCAATCACCAAAGTTGGGCCTGTCTAACGTTGTATGCTCCGCCTATATAGGACTGGGTTGGACAGTGGCCTCCTTGTGACAGGAGGGGGTGGGTGAGGAATTCGATTCTAAAGCGCACACATAGACAGAACAAGTATTTCGAGTTAAAAAACTCGTGGGGCTGCCGCCCCAACTCGAACTACTTGTTCAAACTTGCCCATGCAGAAAGTATTGGCATGCACATAGCTTCACTCATGCAAGGGCACACAGACACGAACAGACTGTGCAATTATTTCTTTCTTTCCTTTGCTCATTCGGAGCTGCACCAAACAATCCTGCTATTCATACCTAGCCACATAGTGTGTTTCTTGCTTGAAGACAGAAACACAATCAGAGGGTATTGACACACACACATGCACACATGCACACACACACACACACACACACACACACACACACACACACACACACACACACACACACACACACACACACACCACACACAGCCCAGAGGGACACAGTAGGAGATGTTTGGCCGAGGCAGAAAAAGATTCGTTCGAGTACCAACAGCGCGCCACTGGAGACAATTGTAGCTAGAGGCTTTCACTGCGAGCTGAGAGTTTCTACGCGAAACACAGCAAGCCTAAGAAGAGAGAATTCACGCCCTCACCAAGCTTGGCGTTACTCCTGCCAATTGTTCTCGGCAGCATTGTGAAGATAGAAAGTCGGCAAGCCACAAATTGAACACGCAGCAAACGATACGGTTCGTTTTCTGAGCTTAGCGCCGCTCCTGTCCTTTGTCTGAGGCAATGGTGCAACAACGCTGATTTTGGCATCCAATGAACAGAGCGGGACGTTCAAAGCGACGACTAACGGCGACCTGTGCCGCTTTCTGAGGTCTTTCTGTAGCTTTCTCCCCCTAGCGAGACACAAGAAATGGCCGACAATATAAATGTTTCCGTACGCAATACTTTGCCTGTACTTTACAATATAAATGTCAGTACAGTTATACTACCACCGCATCAACATTATATATATATCTATATTTCCGTAACATGAAGCCATACAACGAGCGCAAAATGAAAACAATATAGGGGCTGCCGCAGGCAGCCCCTAAAAAGAAAGGCTGCAGCAGATGAAGGCACACTCAAGGCACAAAGGCCCCTGCCGCGTCAGCACAGGGACAGAGAGAGAAGGGCTTTGGAGAGTGCTGAGGCTGGCACAATACAGCAAAGTCCATTGCCATCATTGGAGCAGCCTTGGGTGCAGGAGTCCCCTGCAGCTATTGAGGAAGTTTATGCCATGCCAGACATTGGACCTCCTGGTAGAAATACATCATAAATTATTGTTGAACTCTCTGACAAAAAACAGTCAGCAATAGCTGGATTTTGGACCATGTACTATAGCTAACGCTATTGACCTATATATACTCTGATGATTTTGTTTTGCCATTGACATAATTGCTGCAACGAAAATTGTGCCAACTGTGTATGTAAGCATGTAGCTATGTGTGTGTGGATGTGGCCCAGGGCATGTGAGTATTTGCTCGCCCCCACAATGCCTTGCATTTCACTAGTAGTAATTTCGTACTTTATATATTACACATTATTTGGTGTAATCACAGTGTATTTTTATTAATTATTACTTGATGAATATGACATTATACAATATAATATTATCATTAATAATATATAGAACAGCACACGTATATCCTAAAACTAATACACGTAAAGCAGTCCCTATTACTGCAGTACATGATGCTAGTATGAATAGTCCATACTCACAGTTATCAGAATGTGGAAAGGATGAGATGCAAGCTGAAGTAACGTCACCCACAAACATTAGTACACTCAAGTGCATTTCAGTCACCAGTGGCAAAGAGGGAAGAATCATGACATAGCCGATTTATGGTAATAAATGTATATACATAAACCTATGTGCACTGCATGTTTTCCTTAACGCTTACACAGCTATGTCGACTCAAAACAATATAATAAGTAGAAGTAATGTCTTAAGCTGTATATGGTTGCACACAGTGACCATTATCCCAAAACTACAGCATACCATAGCACAGTAACTTGTTTAACTGCTAATAAAATGTGAATGCAATTTAGGTTATTAGAATGCAATGTAAAAAAAGCCAGCAGAACAGTCAAATATTTTCATGTAGAGTAACTGATGGGCTTTTTGCTGAAGCATAGCACGTCAGTAGAAAAGCTTGGATGCATTTGCTATAGGCAGTTAAAGCCAGCAACCTGTACATCGTGATTTAGCAGGTAAAAGAATATAATGCTCACTTTTATCGCAATCAGCAACTTCCCTAATTTTCTGTTCACCTTCACACAATGTTTCAGTGCAACCGCTCTTGTGCGAGTAGAAAAAATCATTGCAAGCTATTCTCCCCTGTGTATGTAAAGTGCCACAAATTCACATTCCCAATTTGCTCATGAACTGTTTCCTCCTCAAAACAGTCGTGTTCCTCCACTGTGACTGTTTCATTATTGCATAATCGATGCAATGCCACTTCTTAGACCCCGGCTGCTGCCAGGTGGTCTTGTGAATTTCATCTCCTGGTTCACTGTGTTGCAGTTCCTTTCCTGTGTCATTCAGCTCTCCATGTCCATGTGACCCCAGTACACTTCTGTGTTGACCACTTTCATTATCATTGATAGTCTCATCTCACCCATCATTGTGGGATCCCACTCGCGAGTTGTTACTTAGTATGTAATTCTATCATTACTGCTGCATCATCTCCTCAATGTTATACACCTGTTTTTATATTGGAAATAAGCTAGGTATCAGACAAAACAAGGGTCAAAACTGTCTGAAACGAAATCAAACCAGGGCTTCTATTTGGACTTTTACAGTAATATAATGTAACATGTGATAGAATTGATGCAGACACTGAGGCTACAATATACCAGCTACGTATTTTCAGTCCTACATTTGATGAACCAACGGGGACCTGCTAACTAAATTAAACCAGAATTCTTAATCTAAGCAGCCTTAGGCATAGCATTGCTCAGACTGAACTATGTTAGAAAATGGAATGTGATGTGATCTTGAATGAAAGTGGCCAACACAGAAATGTACCAGTTTTGTCTTGCCGTTGTTCATGCTATGTGAATGCTCATTATCAACCAACTTCTTATGTCGTCTTATATTTGCATCATGCACTTACTTCACACTTTGTTTGCTGAATAAATACCATAAAAGGCAGTAATAATTAAGTATATTGATCTGTTGTTTTGTTTGTTATTATAGGTAAGACTTCACAGTCCCAATAGTGTGTACCAGCAGTTTTGTGTTGAACATGTCTAAATGCACACCTCTAGTGCACCTTTCATATTGTATTCATCTTGTCCCACAATCTGTTGACTCTGCCTAGGTCCCAGCAGATGATGGGAGTGAGGTGTCAGCAGACCTTAGTGCTCGTCACTTGAGACGACTGGAGCTGCTGGAGTGGAGTGGAGTTGACAGTGAAGTGCTGAAAACCTGCTTTTCAATTGTGAGCAGATACTCCTCTTTGGAAGAGCTGGAAGTGAGCTGTGACACACCAGGTGAGCACTCTCTTGTAGCTGAGTCCCCATTCAGTGCATGTTGCTCCTTTACACCAGTCGGCATTATCATCTTTGAGTGGCTAGTACAGCAGTTTGCTATGTTGACTCAATAGATAGACCCAAACACCCAACTTGTTTTCCTGCCCACACATGTTCTTGCCTACCTTTTCTTGCTGTGTTTGTGTATATAAGTCACCATGCCATGTATTTGATCTACCATTGATGAAGGCCCTAGATTGGGCCGAAACATCTGGTAAGTTCTTTGACTTTCGATATCGGTCCCCAATTCTGGCTAGTGAAATTCTCAACTCTCAATCATGTCCACACCTAGCCATACAAAGATTTTCAGAATGAAATGAAATATGAAATAAGATTAAAAGGATGTTCTACAGTACATGGCTGTTATTGTAACTATGAATGCCTAATGAAGGTCTTGCACATGTGGGGGAGTGCTCCTAGTTCTTTGTTCATGGGGTTTACTTCACTGTGCATGGCCCAGGAGTCGAGGAGACATCTTCTGGAAGTGTGGGGACAAGAGTTGATTATGTTAGTGTCCCCCCAACTCATGGGTTGTCCTGTCGAGTGGGAGTGCCCGGCTAAGGCTGAGGTGGCTAGATCACAGTTGTGCAGCAATCTTTGACGCTCCTTAATTAATTCCTTGGCTTAGTTGCTGGTAGTCTGTCCTATGTATGTATGCTTCAGTACATTTCTATTAGGGTATTCGGTACATTCAATTTTGGGACTGGGTCCTTTGGGTGTACTAGGAGTTGGCATAATGTGTTAGTCAGGCTAAGGGTGGTTCTGATACCTAAGTGGTCAGGATTCTTCGAATGGCCCCTGAGGTATTCCTTACGTACGTATGGTATTGTGGTGGAGTGGTAGAGTTTGGGTTTTGGTTCTGGGATGAGCGGTCCTGTGTGACTGGGAGTGATGTTGGATGAGCCTGGCAGGGTAACTTTGAAGAGGCATGAGTGGCTAGGTAGTTCACACATGCTTAGAATTCGTTCACACTAGCCAGGGTTCATAATAGTTCGGCAGCTTTCAGCTGCTTTCATCAGTAAATGGTACAAGAAAGCGCTGAAGTCATTTAAATACATGATGATGATCGACAGTGGTGATGTGATAGCAGGTGAGGAGAGCACTGAACCGCGAGAAGTGAACTTTGCCTACGGTGTACACGGCACTATTAGACTGATTATTGTCCTATAACAAGCATGTATTGTACTGACTGCCAGGATGCTAATTTTATGCTATTTATAGTCACCAATGTAATAGAATTCATTAGGAATTCATATTTCACACTCTCCTCATCTGCTGTCACATCACCACTTGTCACCATCATGTATTTTAATGATTTGAGCACTTTCTTGTACCATTTACTGATGAAGGCAGCTGAAAGCTGCCGAAACGTCTAAGAAGTATTTTGAACCCTGGCTAGTGTGAACGAATCCTAAGCCTGACAGGGTAGCTATTCTGGGCTAAGACTTGAGTATTGAGTTCCTCTTGGGACCTAGAAACTGTGGACGAGGTGAGGGTGTGTGCCCTGGAATGGGGGGTTCGTTCTACTGCTATTTTGTTGGCTAGGAAATGATGGGAGGTGAAATTGAAGTAAATCTTTGTTGATGTCCTGTGTACACTTGTGTCAATGGATCTATCAGGATTCTGTCTGACCTGGGCATCTAGGAGTGCATGTTAGCCTTCCGTTTCTAGTGTAAATTTGAATCTCGGTTCTATGGAGCTTTGATGGTGGTGGAAATCTTGTATGAGGTCTGTTTAAAGCACACAACAATTGTTGTCTAGGTACCATTTCTAAAAGCGCAGTGAAGGGGAGAAAGAGGCAAGGGCTTGGGACTCAATATATTCCATGTCTAGATCGGCTACAACCAACAGAGACTGGAGAACCGTGGACGTGTTAGTAGAGAAAGTTTCTGAAGGCAAAATAGGTGTCATTTAGACAGAATCTAGCAAATTTTAAACATTATGAATTATAACAACAGCTGACACTTCAAATTTGCTAGAATTCTGTCTAAATGCCTTTTCTACAAATGCTATTACAATGACTTTGCGACTACGATTGACAACTTGGAAATTGTTGGTCTTCCTGTGAGAGAGGGGAAGGATGAAGTTCCCCGTCTCCCCCCCCCCCCCCCCCCCATAGTGTTGCCATAAGATTCACCAGCTACTGTGTATACGTATATGTATTACAATCCATGTGCATAGATATTGGTTGTGTGTGTGGTAAACACTTATGTGTACATGTGTACATGTATAGATACAAGCTGATGTGTGTGGCCAGGGAGGTACGGGTGTACATGTGTTCTTCTGTATAGTGAGACATTTCTAGCACATATGCGAGAACACACAGCAAGTACCTGCAAACATACACAACACACAGGGGCCGTCATAGATACACAGTAGCTGAACGTGTCAAAGGCGGATCTCCTTGCTGCATGTTTGCTTCTCTTCTTGCTTGCTAGTTGATATTTAACCATCCTCCACAATAAACTGCATATACGTACCATCATTACATTCATTCAACCACCGCAGCACATGGCATGGTCGATATACTGTTCACTGTGCAGCAACTCACTGAAATCTGCAACAGAATTCCTCAGAATATTCCGGACTTGCATAAGTTACTTGGGATGTGTACCATATTGTAGTATATCGTTAATAGTGACAATTGTGACTGTTCTGTCCCATTTCATTCCACTCTTAGAGGAGTGTGTCTGACAGGTTGTAATTGTGTTGTGCATAAACTGATTAGCGGCGTCAGAAGGCTCAGAGCATTTGTGGAATAAAAATATGTCACTAATATTATAGTACACATGCATACACTATATGTGTGGAAGTAAAACAATGAAGAGAATCTTCTCCTCTTCCTCCGTACACCTTGTCCATGTTTGGATATTGGGTGAGATCACGAAATCTATCAACAGATGGGGGTCACTGAGCTGGCTGGTCTAAAAGTAGCTGGTTGATGGTGGATCGCCACAGGTTCCTGTCATTCACTAGCTCTTCCCAGTTAGCTATCTTGGATAGGTCCCTATTGACAACATCTATCCAGCGTAGTGCGGTTCCTCCAGGCTTCCTCTTTTTGCCATGTGACCGGCATTTCAGCACCTGTCGCTCTGGCCGATGGTCTGGCATCCTTTGGAGGTGACCAAACCACTGCAGTTGTCTAACCTTCAGCAGGTCTTTCACTGGCATTTTTCCTGTCTCTGCTAGATTATCTACATTTCTCCTCTTGTGCCACAAGGTCACTCCAACAATGTCCCGCAAGCACTTCATCTGGAAGGCATGTAATCTTCTGAGGTCTTGCTGGGTAACTACCCACGTCTCTGCTCCATACAGCAGTATGGATATCACCATCACTCTGAAGACACATACTTTGGTACTCCTGCTCACAATGCGACTCCTGAACACCTTCCTCCTCCACATCTGGTATACTTCAATCGTGCACTTACATCTCCATCTACCCTAGCAGTCCTTCCCACTTCACTCCCCAGGTAGGAGAATCTTTCTACAGCCTCCAGTGTTTCATCCTTCAGAGTGATTGCTGGTTGCTAACTGTCAGTCTCTGCTCCGACAACCATGGTCTTTGTCTTCGCTCCATTGATGGCCATCCCCCACTTTGTACAAACCCTGTCCAGCGTGTCCACCATGAAGAGAATCTACAGTGTGCATCGCCAAGCTAGGCCCAGTAAAGTAGTGGTATCGTTATGCTGTCTCAATTCACCACACCACCGATCCGTGATGCAATCACATACCTGTTAGGCATCCTTTCCCTGTTCAACTCAAGTATCGACATTCTTGAAGTCTCCACACAAGGGTACTGAATGCTAAACTGATGCGCAGCAAAGCACGTTCAAAGCACATGTACCAAGATGCAACACAAAGGCAACAAGATATTGTTCATTCAACTTCATTGCGTTTGGTGTATTCAGTAAACGAATGCTAAACTGATGCGTATTTGTACCCAGACATGCCACAAGCACAACAATAGAACAAGTGTACATTGCATTCAATGTCCATTTTTACAACAGTTATGCAACACTTTCGCCCAAAATTCATGGATGAAAATATTTGTGAATGGCTACTTGAACCGCAAAACCCACGAAAGTTTAGTCCTAAAGTATTTTGAGCGCATATGGCAACTCTCGGGAGCTTGAGCAGGTCGATTTGCACAGAGCATTCTCAGCTCTTTTGTAACAGCCAAACGTTACTACTTCTAGATTTTGAACAATAACTCTGTTTTGGAGCATAATGGAAAGGAAAGACCCATAGTGTTTAATTAGTGTATGTGTTACGACCCGATTCGCAACTTGGCCCGTTTCGAAACCGGTCTCCCGCTTTAAAGCCGGTCAACCCATTTTAAAGCCGGTCGACCCGTTTTAAAGCAGGTCCGCTATGAAACGGATCAGAGGTACCTGACCTGACCCGCTTTGAACGGGTCAGAGGAACTTGGCTGGCCTAAAACGGGATGAGAAAAATGTCGCCAGTACATGAAATGACCTCCTTATGGAAAGCATTGATCGAACGATCTGATGAATTTATCTTAGGGACAAGTAGCTATCTGCAGTGAGCAGTGTGAGTGGAACCAAATGAAAAATAGCTAAGTAGCTAGCTACTCGTGTGCAACAGTTCTTGACTTAATGAGCAACACTTGGCAGATCCCAGTACAGTTTTATATCAGGTCTGACTTAATGATTCACTACTTGCAGGACATGTCAGCCCAGTTTTATATTATGTCAGCCCAGCTGTAAACCATGTCCAGGTCCAACAACTGAAAATTGTTCTTCTTCACGTAGTAACGCACGTTCTTGTCTGCAGAAGATGGGTCTTTGATAGCAGCTCTTACTTTGTCCCTGAATTTCTCGTAGTATACGCCGCTTGTTCCCCACTTGCTACCTGGGAGAAATTTCTGTGAGAGGAACGCTTGGAAGTCCGTTGCGTGCATGGCAGCCATTGGCAACTGCTTGCCTGCTGCTGCAACGATTCCAGATTGCAGGCACAGATTGCTACACGTGACTGCAACGATTCCAGATCGCAGGCACAGATTGCTAGATGTGACCCGTGACCCGTGACCAGTTTCACAACGGGTCAGAGGTTGGGAATCGGGCCGTAACATATATATGAGGAATGTAACTAGGTACACCAAATAGTAGTTTACATGGCAATGAACAACTTATTACCAATGCATAAAACTCACAGAACGTAATAACCTTGACTTCCTTTGCATGAACAAGACATCAGTCTCTTTGCACTGTTCAGTATAGGAAGTGTTTCCCAACTAAGTGAGTGTATCCCAGTGTCTGTCTACAACCACGAAGATCACACTGTGAATTGCCTAGAGAGGGCAGCAAGGGGCATGTGCCAGCTTACAATGAAGGGATGTATTGCTTCTAAATTTCCCTGGCCATTTGTGCTTGCAGAGCATAACCTCTGACAGTGGCCATCTCCAGTAGATGATAAAACACCTGCCCCTCCACTACTTCTGCCCATTCTGACCAATGGCATGATATACGTACAAAGTGTTGGGGAACAGCATTAATGATTGTCACCCACACTTCACTTGGCCACACATTACACATGAACACAGAAACGCAAACCCTTACAACACAAAAGCACACACAGCAAATGCCTACGAACATACACAACACACAGGCACTGTCATGCATACACGGTAGCTGGATCTGTTCACAACTATGGCATTAGAAAGTAGCAACACTGCAAAAACATTCTCCCAAAGGACAACCCTCGGACTGCCACTGCTTCAGCTAATGCTATTTTTAAGGCAGACCAGACAAAAAGCCAACAGGCTGGAAAGGTACCTCTTTCCGAAGGTACGCGGTAGTCTACTCATATGCTCTCTCACATAATCAATGGACAGTGTGAATTTCAATCACTTCTTTACTTACCACACTGTGTGGGTGGCCTTGACCGTGTCCGTCACCAACACTGTCTTTTGAGCTGCTACGCATCATCAACATCTTATGGTGCATACTGAATAATGTTTGCATGCCAAGACTGTGGTCCTGTAGTGTACGTAGCAGTAATCTTACCTCAGTGTCCAACTTCCTCACATGCAGATGCTGACGATGTCCTTGCTTCCCACCTGCCCAACTGGAAGAATCTAAGGAAGGTGGAAGTGAAAGACATGAACCCTGTGCCCATGTTGTTGTCTACTGTCTCCTGTGGCAAACTGGCTGAGGTGGTCATGGTGGATCCCAAGCATTGCAAGGTAAGCTTTCCTGATTTGCAATATCCTGGTACTCACAGGGGGATGCTGTTGGATAGACCAACAACACTAGTGTACTAGTTTCTGTGCACTATCCCTGAGTAGTGGTGAAACTATGTTAGTAACTTACGTAGGATGTAATTCTATCATTGCTGCTGCATAGCCCTGTCTGCATACAGGAGTTGCCCATACACACCTAATGGAAGTAGTGCTGGGCGATACTATCGATACCATCGATAGTATCGATACCCCTTGGGTATCGATATACAGATGGGTGACTATTGGCAGTATCGCCTATAAATATATTTTATACACATAATATTGCTAGGAATGTATATAATATATTATAGTGCACGTTGCGAATCAAGGCAAATGGCTGCCAGCGAGGAACTTTGCAAATATAAGCTGTCGCCTCTTCCTGGCGCTACCAGCGAAGAATGGAAATACTTTGGGTTTGAGAAGAAGGATGGAAAGCTCGTCGATCGCCGCGAGGTAAGCGCCAAATAACGCAATAGGTACGGAAATGCGCTACATATGCGTACGCTTCTCAATAAAATATGCGCTACGTACGCCTCTCAATTACATATGTACGTGCTGTACTGCAAGGCAGCCCACCTTCGATTAATGCTGTAGCTTGTTGTTGTGTTACAGGTCCTGTGTGCTTTGTGTGAGCCACCCACCAAGCTTAAGTACAGTGGGAACACAACTAACCTGTTTTCCCACTTAAGGAACAAGCATCCTGTCACACACAACAAGCTACAACGTTCTAGCTCTTTGGCTAGCAGTCTTTCAAAGCCAGGCAGTAGCAGTCAGGCGGGACTGGCGTATTTCTTCAAGAAACGGAAAAAGTTGCCCACTGACAGCAAAACTGCTCAGGACATCACCAAGGCAGTTGGCTATGTCATAGCGATGTCAATTTAATTTAAGTGTCACTTTGATTTCCATAAGTTGAATTCCACCAATATATCGGGTATATCGTGATACCCTCCTAAGGTATCGTGATACACAAAAAAAGTCAATATCGCCCAGCCCTAAATGGAAGTGTTTAGCATGTACATACATCATGCACCCTTCGGGTTTAGCATGTACAGTACATGCAGACATGCATTATGCAGATGGTCATCATGGAACCCGAGCATTGCAAGGTAAGCTTTCCTGAATTGTGATGTCCTTGTACTCACAGGGGGGTGCTGTTGGATAGACCTACAACACTAGTGCAAGTGCGGGCTGTTATTGAGCTAGGAGGAAGGTTTGAGCTTACAAATGCAATTGCCTGATTGAGGTATTCTTTCTTCGTAGTGTTCCTTATTAGTAGTGAGCATGCTCAGGATTGTTAGTGGCAAGCCAATGGATGAGGAGAATTGTACATATTTTAGAACGCATAGTGGTGAAATGAAATTTTTCTCCCAGTTCCAGATGAGAAATGGGTAGATGTCCTCTAGAAGGGACATTCTTGAATTGCCTGTGTTGTTTTGAATTGGACTTGAGCCTTAAAGTTTCTTGCCGTCTGTGATTAGTAAGTAGTCATTCCCAGCTCTTGTTGGTCGCTTGCTTGGATGATCCTCACATCTTACAAGGGTTCCTCTAGCCACATGTGCAGACGCACAGTATATGAGAGAGAATTGAGGCTCCCTTTAGTCACTCCCTCTGATACTATTGCAGCCACGTAAACATAACTTTCAAAGTCTACTTGAGTAAGTTTACGCCTTAGTGCCATCTAAGCACATTTGTCCCACACGTCAGTGACATTGGGTGCCCAGAAGTACAGTGAATCGATTCATTTCTTATGAAATGCTGTGTGACTCACGGAAAACTAAAGACATCTAAGAACTGTCTGTTTTATTGAAGGTTCCTTTAATTAAGAGGACTCTCTTTCTGTGCACTATCCCTGAGTGGTGGCGAAACTATCTTAGTATGCATTGCCACATTTGTCACTACTTGTCTACCACCTCCCACCCCTCCCCCCACCAAGAATGATCTTTTAGGCTTCTACAGTACATTATGTTTCTTCTGGTCTTTTCCAATGTCAGGATTACATTAGAAAATTGATATTCACTAGGAGAGGTAAGCTTTTCACTAGGAGAACTTTAATTTCCTTCATCTCCTTTATCATGCACCTGTGCTATAATAAGCTTTCTTGCAGTTTGTGTTTAGTGAGTTTAGACATTCACGGTTCTCTTGTGTCTACAGGAGCATGTCTACCCCATTTCTGTGCACACACGTGTGTGTGCTATGTACACAGACACACAGATACATACAATGTATACACATTCACATTTATTTCCTGTTGTATTCAATTTAAGTGCGTATCGACAGGTACTAGAACAACATACGTAAGGTCCAATGTAGCACAAACCACCATGTTAAGCATTCCAGTAGCACTGTGTATTCTGTTCTTAAGAAGTACTGATTGGATACAAGTAAAGTGCACTATAGAGTCCATATATAGATTTCCTTGTAAGGAGAAGGTGCCCAAAGTAGTGGCAATGCTTGTTGCTGTATAGCCCTGTCTGTTATGTAATATTCTTAAGGAGTAATATTCATCCCATTCTTTTCGAATTTGCAACATTTATCATCTGTCAAATATGTATTATTTACAATTCACTACTTGCGTACTACCTGTTAATAGTAGTACCCTTAAAGGTAATGGTGTATATGTACCACTGGAACAGGGATCTCTATTGAGACTGTTACTGTACTTGCTTACTGACTGACTCATGCTACCTAAGTCAAGGCATACAGTACATGTGAAGTGTCATTGAGAGCACATCTGAGCAGAGCATATAGTCAAACCAACACGAACCCAATCTTCATCCATCCCCTCATCTTGTAACCTGTGCTTTCCATTGACAGTTGATACAGTTGTCCACCAAAAACATCCCCCACACTCTCAACTGTGTTTCTAGTGTTGACTGTGGAAGGTCAGACTTCACAGTCCCAATAGGGTGTACCAGCAGTTCTGTGTTGGACATGTCTAAAGTAGCACTTCTAGTGCACTTGTTCATTGAATGCAGCCATCTCCTACCACACAACTCTTTTGACTCTGCCTAGGTCCCAACAGGTGATGGGAGTGAGGTATCAGCAGACCTTAGTGCTGCTCACTTGAGACAACTTGAGCTCAGGTGGACTATTGGTTGTGGTAACAGTGAAGTGCTAAAGACCTGTTTGTCTATTGTGAGCAAATGCTCCTCTCTGGAAGAGCTGGAAGTGGGCTGTGACACACCAGGTGAGCACTCTCTTGTAGCTGAGTCCCCATGCAGTGCATGTTGCTTCTCTACACTATTGTTGTCATTGAGTGGCTAGCACAGCAGTTTTACTTTATTGACTCACCAGATAGAAAGGAATATCCTTATTTTGTTCTAATGTTTACAAAATCTGGCAGAATGCCTTATAACTAATATTTACTGATTTTCAAGTTTACACATTCTGTACAACATGACATACCTGTGTGACTCCTGTGCTTTGAGGCGTGTCACATTTACCAGAGTGTATGATTGATGATGATGATGATGACATATGAGATGTATAATTGACAGGTGTAAAATTTTAGTGTCATACACATGCAGGGACTAAAGCAATAATGCAGGGATAAAGTGTTTTAGGTGAAGCTTGACAAAGTATTTAGCAATTAGAGTTTGGTTGTCAGCATGTTTGTCTGGACAGCTGACAACAGGAGGATAAAAATTATGCTCCTCAAATTTGCTTATTGGTATAATGATGTGGGTCCCTTCAATAGGTAAAGGATTTGGAGACCTTGATGGATGTTTGCAAAAATAGTAGCACTGCAATCAAGTGTGAACACATGTACAGTGCATGTTCTCATAGTAGCTGCTATATTGTATAACCAGGGGACACCTAAGTACACTGAAATTCAACCATCCATGAGCTAAAGTCAGTTTCTAAACTGAAATTAAGGACCATGCACAAAGAACTCTTTACCAACTAATTTAGTATCAAGAGTATCTTAGTAAGGCAGGGAAAAGCATGTTGTAGTGTGCAGGTTGCATCTTGGGATGGCAAATGAATGCTGTAGTGACAAAAAGCCATTGTGCTTCAGAAAGTGCGTGTGTCAGCCTGCATACCAAGATCTTCTGGGTGTCCACATCTTGGTGGTAATGGCTGCCAGTTCACCTCTTGCTACTTGGATCCACTAAGGCACTGTCCAAACAGAGTAAGGCCTGTGTATGAGGAAAGGACATTTTGTACAAGTTGCTAGCTAGTTGTTATCATCAACATCTTATGGTGCATACTGAGCAATGTTTGCATGCCAAGACTGTGGTCCTGTAGTGTACGTAGCAGTAATCTTACCTCAGTGTCTGACTTCCTCACATGCAGATGCTGGCGATATCATTACTTCCCACCTGCCCAAGTGGAAAAATCTAAGGAAGGTGATAGTGATGGCCATGAACCCTATGCCCATGTTGTTGTCTACTGTCTCCTGTGGCAAACTGGCTGAGGTGGTCATTAGGGGTCCCAAGCATTGCAAGGTAAGCTTTCCTGATTTGCCATGTCCTGGTACTCACAGGGGAATGCTGTTGGATACTAGTTTCTGTGCACTATCCCTGAGTAGTGGTGAAACTATGTTAGTAACTTACGTAGGATGTAATTCTATCATTGCTGCTGCATAGCCCTGTCTGCATACAGGAAATGTCCCATACACACCTAATGGAAGTGTTTAGCATGTACAGTACATACAGACATGCATCATGTTCCCTTTGGGTCATGCTTTGTCTAATTGTAATTGACCGCTGACACAGTTGTCCACCAACAACATCCCCCACACTCTCAACTGTGTTTCTAGTGTTGACTGTGGAAGGTCAGACTTCACAGTCCCAATGCGGTGTACCAGCAGCTTTGTGTTGGACATGTCTAAAGTAGCGCTTTTAGTGCACTTGTTCATTGGATGTAGCCATCTCCTACCACACAACTCTGCTGACTCTGCCTAGGTCCCAACAGGTGATGGGAGTGAGGTATCAGCAGACCTTAGTGCTGCTCACTTGAGACGACTTGAGCTCAGGTGGTCTATTGGTCGTGGTGACAGTGAAGTGGTGAGGACCTGTTTGTCCATTGTGAGCAAATGCTCCTCTCTGGAAGAGCTGGATGTGTGGTGTGACACACCAGGTGAGCACTCTCTTGTAGCTAAGTCACCATGCAGTGCATGTTGCTCCTTTACACCAGTCGGCATTACATCTTTGAGTGGCTAGTATGGCAGTTTTGTTGATTCAACAGATAGAAAGGAATGTAATTTTTATTGTTCTAATGTTCAGAAAATCTGGCAGAATGTCTTATAACTAACATTTACTAATTACAAGTTTACATTCTACACAACATGACTTACCTGTATGACTCCTGTGGTTTGAGGCATGTCACATTTAGAAGAGTGTATTTGCATTAGTCACAGCATCAGTCCTGTTCATCAGTTCCTGTTAACCACCTCGCCCACATTTACTTTGGGTGGGCTTTCCATTCTGTGGCTCTCTCTTCTTGTCACCACTTGGTCACAAGCAGGTTGCCTTGCTAGAGTGTCTTGTGTTCACTGAGTGTCTCATTGGTGGCACATTGTTTGAGCTTGTGATACATTTGCTGGCCACAGTTCTGGATCTGGCATGTGATGAGTGTTGTAGCAGTTATTGTGAATTGACTCGACCACATGCACTGAATGCTTGATGAGGACTTACAGAGTAGTAACTCATTGATTTGTTTACATGCCTTCTTAGAGTCTGTGTGTTTACAGGCTGCAAAGGTCAGTTTATACACAGTACACAGTCCAGAGTTCAAAGGCTGGCATCCTTTGAACTGTTGACTGTCTGACATCTGTGGAGGTAGTACACAAGTCGCATACTGTTGTTCACATCTTACCAGAAGTTGAATGCCTGGATATGTTACCAAAGATTAAGCCTATGCCGACAAGAGCGAATAACTGCATCCTTTTAATGATAATTCTATTTAACCGTACGTAGGACTGGGCAAATTGTTGAGCAATCACGTAGCAGTGAAAAAACAGATAGAAATGTAGACGTTTTGACCGCGAAGGTCTTTGTCAGTGTGAGGTAGTCATGCCTCCCTCCATGACTCATCCTATTGTAACCTAGTGTGTCTGTAAACAGTGTGTGCCATGTGTAGCTTTAGGTTCCATATTGTTTGTCATCATGGTTAGATAGTCACCTGTTTACACCTTTCTGATATTTTGTTGGGTAAGTTCGGTTTAATATGATTTCTGATGTACTTATGATTCAGTTTTGTTTTATATTCGATTGAGTTCGTGTATAGACATTAAGCCATCTCCCTTCACCTGAATGTGGTTTAAAGTTTATCTTTATGTACGCAGTTTAGGTCATTTTTCTGACTAAGTTTGTATTTAAGAGGCTCTTGCTAACTGTCGAGCAGAGCAGAGCAAGATTGCAATTATCCTGTTTGTGAGGCACTTGCGGTGACCGTTCGGCGAGGGACGAGTAACTCAGCAGAGTAGCAAGTGCGAGCCTCACAGTCAGTTACAATGTAACACAGTCCAGATTTTAAAGGCAGGCATCCTTTGAACTGTTGACTGTAGCAGGATGGAAGGTGACAGGTGTCAGTTCAGAGACTAGCATAGCTGCCCAAACCAAATGTCATGGCTACCTCAGTAGATCACAAAGCCTTCGTTTCACTTGTTGTGACCAACTCTACATTTGGTGTCTCCAGCTGAGTTGTGACTTCGCAATGTGGATCATGGAAGGTGTCACATTTGTTTCAAATTGGTGCCAGGCTTTAGGTAATATATGTATTTTGTATTCTTTTGTCAGCACCCAACCATAATCTGTGTGCTCACGCTGCACCATGCTTCATAATGTCATAGCAAGGTCTGCTGTACAATACGTATCTGCTGCAATATATACATACTGTTGTCACACACGAGCATGACCTACAGAGCAATTCACAGCTGTATACTTAGATAGGTACATGAAGGATGCACAGCATCAGGGACACCCTGGAGGTACCCATACAAGACAACCAATTCTATTGGAAGATGAGATGATAATTGAATATTGTATGATAGTGAATGAGGGACTATAGTTTGGTATGTATATTGACAGGTATAAAATATTAGTGTCAAACACGTGCAGGGACTAAAGCAATAATGCGGGGATAAAGTGTTTTAGGTGAAGCTTGACAAAGTATTTAGCAATTAGAGCTTGGTTGTCAGCACGTTTGTCTGGACAGCTGACATGGTGGAGGATGGAGACATGTTCCTCAAATTTGGTTAGTGGTATAATGACGTGGGTCCCTACGGAAGGCAAAGGATTTCCTTGCAAAATTTGAAGGATGTTTACAACAATAGTAGCACTGCAATCAAGTGTGAACACATGTACAGTGCATGTTCTCATAGTAGCTGCTACACTGCATAACTAGGGGACACCTATGTACACTAAAATTCAACCATCAAGAGTATCTTAGTAAGGCAGGGAAAAGCATGTTGTAGTGTGTAGGTTGCATCTTGGGATGGCAAATGAATGCTGTAGTGACAAAAGGCCATTGTGCTTCAGAAAGTGCTTATGTCTGCCTGCATACCAAGATCTTCTGGGTGTCCACACCTTGGTGGTGATGGCTGCATCACTGTTTCAAGTGACCCATGAGGGTACAGTATCCCTGGGGGTTGACCGTGCAGAGGTCAGGGACCACATGCAGTATCTTGCCTACTAACGAGTTCCTTGATTACAGGTCAGCTCTGTCAGCTTGTTTGTGGTTGAGGTACATACCCAGCAGAGCGGCCTAGCTCTGCAAGGAACTGTAGCACATTCTTATTGACATGGACGCTGGTGCAAGTTTGGTTCTGTGGTCTGAGGACAGTATATCCACTCCTCCCACTGCTGAGCTTAGTGGAAGTAGAAGCTGCTGCGAACTTGGTCAGGAGGTGCATGGTAGAGCCCATCTGAATGGGTGACTTCTTCTTCAGCTCCAGCAGCGTACTTAGGGGAGATGGGTCACTGCTCATCCAACTGCTGAATGGTAGGCCTTTCCATGCTCTGGCATTGTACTTTTTCTTGGACACTGGAAGGTTCACCATGAACATTCAGTTGATGATGCTGTAGGGGCTCATGGTTGTGTTGATATAGACCGTTTCCAAAGTGAAGTCACGGCTTCGCGTGTCATTCGCGCGTTTTGTACTGTTGGCGAAAGGAACATTACGGAGTAGGCATTTTGTGTGTTATGGGTGATTCTTCGAGCATGCCAGTGAGCTGTTGCGCGGTGAATTGTGTGAATAGGTTCCAGAAAGGCTCTGGAATAGGATCTATGTCTTTCCCGTGGACAGTGAAAGGAAACAACGTTGGGTGCGAGCGATTCCTCGGGATCAATGGGAACTGAAGTTGACGGATCGTCTCTGTGGCAAACATTTCATTAGTGGACGGCCTTCTAAGAACCCAGAAGATATTGACTACGTGCCAACTGTCTTCAAATTCCGAAAGAGACGGAGTGGGATATTAGCAGTCGACGAAGAGCGACAAAAGAGGAGAGCTAAAAGGGTGCGGCTGTGCGAAGAACAAGGACAAATAGAAGAAGCTGCGCAAAGTTTAATTGCACTCTCTTCCTCTTCATGCGTGGCAGGAATGAACCAAAGTCTAGGTCAGTGCGTACCAACGTTATCAGAGACAGCTGTGCAGACAACCAGTATCGTTTTACTGCCCGATGAGGTTGACTTGAAAGTTGTCAATCAGCACCTTCAACAGAAGGTGGTGGAACTGAGAGGACTCTGCTAGTTGTCAAGCCTGACAGGAGATGGGTTAGTGATATCACCACTAATGATGGCAAGATCAGGTTTTACACAGGCTTTCCATCTTGTGCTGTGTTTCGCTCCTTGTTGGAATACATGCAACCAAAAGTGGAAAAAATACATCGTACAGCTGAGCAAGGGAGGAAAATGAAACTAACTTATGCAGAACAGTTCTTAGGTGTGTTGATGCGACTTTGTCTAGGATTGTCAACAGTGGATGTTGCTCACAGGTTTGAAGTATCTCCTGCCACGATTTCCAGGCTGTTTGCCACGTGGATAACAATCTTAGCTGCAGAAATGGAAGTGATTTTCCCATGGCCTCCAAAACAGCGAATTCAAGCCTGGACCCTTTCAAGAAATACCTCAATACACGTATCATCATCGATTGTATGGAATTCTTCATACAAAGACCTTCATCCCTCCAGGGGCAATCACTGACGTTTTCATACTACAAGCATCATAACACTTTCAAGGCACTAATTGGAATTAGTCCTCGAGGTGTTATAACATTTGTATCAGAGCTTTGGGGGGGGAGGATTTCAGATATAGCAATCACAGAAAAGTCAGGTTTGTTGGATCTATTTGAACCAGGGGACAATGTCATGACCGATCGAGGGTTTGATATTGGGGATGTTCTGGAAGCAAGAGGCATCACGCTTAACATTCCTCCCTTCCTCGGAGAGCGTGATCAATTGTCAAGTAGAGAAGTTGAAGAAACGAGAAGAATTGCTCCGTGGAACGGGCCATTGGAAGGATGAAGAACTATAGAATACTTCTTTCACCTTTCCCTATAAACTTGGCTGATCTATCAGCTGACATCATTCGTGTTTCTGCATATTTGACCAATTTCACTGAACCTGTTGTTCCTCGTGATTAACTCTTTTTCACGTGTATATTATTCATGCATCATTTGGTATCATATCATATCAAATGAAAATGAGATTAAAGACTTTGCTGAATTTTGCGAGTTAAAATTTCAGGCACTAGTACTTGTAAATAAAATGACTGCAACTTGGGGAGGGTAGTTGTATTCCATGCATTCTGATTAAATAGAATTTCTTCGATGAAAACTCTCACACTCTGTCCAGACAACAAAATGTGCCCATGTCCATTTCTTAATAGCCATTTCCCCTTGTGTACTTGGAAGTAGTATGCGCTGGTCCTTTTCAATCTCAGTCTTTCATCACCATCATATTCCAGGAAGAAGTTCTTGTGCTCTGTGGCAATGTCAGCTATGGTCTTCTGTGTGACTTGAATCTTGTCCAAGGAGAAGGGACACTTAATCTCCAAGACATCTGGATTCTCACCATGGTAACGATGGTTTTTGATGATTCCGTCACCTGATGCCCCAAGGTAAGAATGTTCGGGCATCAGTGTAAGTCCACATGGCTGGCATTCATTACCTCTGTGTCCTAGTGACCTCATCTTTGCAAGATACGCTCCTCTGGTTCTGGCTTCATTCTCTTTTCCCCATTTTATCTGTGCTGGATGGCGACCATTTTTGTATATCCCATTAACCGCTTACATATTGCA
Organism: Aplysina aerophoba; assembly: GCA_949841015.1. Taxonomy (NCBI): domain Eukaryota; kingdom Metazoa; phylum Porifera; class Demospongiae; order Verongiida; family Aplysinidae; genus Aplysina; species Aplysina aerophoba. The sequence goes on along the minus strand of OX465037.1, from coordinate 3,953,936 downwards.
ATTGGCGTTCCATCTCGCCTGTTGCAAATCTGACCAAAGGCAGAGCTTGTTAGGCGATCATTATGCAACTCTTTCCACAAATAATCACTTTGTGATCGTGTGGTCTGCTCCACAAAATCAACCAGTGGTTGCTCAATGATCTGTTCACTGGCAAATATCTTTGAAGTATTCGCCTTCTGTGTTGATTGCATTCAAATCAAGTGCTGAGTGTGGCAGAGACCTGTCACAACTGTCAAAAACAATCAGCTTTTTTGCCAGACGTGTGAGGCCATCAGGAACCTCATCTACAGTAGCATGTCCACCTTCCTCTTCTTTCATTTCTGGTTCCGAACAAAAGTGAGCTAACCCACTGAAGGGGTTGCTTTGCCCAATGTCATTCACCAGCTTCTTGAGGAGTGGAGATGTACTGTCAGCTGCAGGACTAGTACGACTTAGCGTACGTTGTTGCCGTTGCAGAGGTGCCTTTCCATATACTGCCTTTTGAAACTTGAGGAACGTGCCTTTAGGAGCAACGTGCCACTGCTGCAGTCGATCAGTGACCGTTCTGTCTGATGGAAGTGGAGCCTCTTTCTTCTTGAAATCTTCATTGAAGAAGAGTAACGCTGCAATGTGACTGCATGCTCCTCCAGTACCTGCAACACAGTTACACTCTGCAGTCACCACAGTACCATCTTTCTTGAACATGACATACACCGTGTATGTAGTTTTTGCCTTCAGTGAAGAGAAACAGTGTGCTCTTACAGCCACTAACTGTGTTTCCTTGTGACTAGTGGACCAGATATTCCGAACGAAGCTATCATTGAAGTATTTATATGCCTTTAGGGACTTGTAAGCCTTCATGCTCTTCTTGTTGAAAGGTTTGTCTTTGTTGTTTACGAGGTATTCGTAAAGTTGCCTGAAAGGAAATTGCGCAGACAAGAAGATCTTTGTTCCATGCACGGATCTGTTGAAACGATGGCATCTCACAGCATCCCGACGATCCCGCCACGGCGCTGCTACCAGAAGACATTGCTGAGTGTTTTCCGTCACTGTCGTCAGCAAAGGAGTGAGCCCAGTCTAACAACAAGTGACCGATCAGTTGGGCCTTGTTTCCCGACAACTTCAGAGACTTTTCCCAGCACAGGTCTTTCAACAACTTCACCGTCAGCTGTTTCAATGCTTCTAGCACCTCTTCTTCGCTTGCAGCGGACTCCAGGTCTAGCATGGCTCGAACACTGTCCATCTTAGCACGTTAGATAGTACGTAACAATACGCTTGCCAACTCTTTTGCCAACAGTGATGTTTTGTCACGTGACCAACGACGTTTCCTGACGTCATTTTGGAAAAGGTCTATAGTAGCCAAATTCACTGATGAGCAATACACAACTAATAATCAATCTACTGCAGGATGTTTCAGCCCAAGGGTCTTTGTCAACGGTTACAAGTAGAGAAATGTTGTGAGAGGAGGCTATTTATATATGGTTAGAATGTGGTGGCATCACAAACGCGTGTGTAAACAAAGTAAACACTATGATTGCTTCTGGTACAAAAACAGAAGTAACACTTGTGGAGGGTGTCATAGGTTAATCAAGGCCTAATGTAGCTAAGCGGAGATAAACGGTGACACAAGCATGCATGACGAGGGCCAAGGTGTGCTACAGCAAACAATAAAGTATGGGATGAGAGGTCAGGTTAAGTCAAACACTGGGCTCCCGACCGAGGGGAGATGTAAGCCCCTGTCTAGGTTCATGGAACTCTAACTCTTCTTGATTTAGATGCCTTCCATAGTTCTTTGTTCCCAGTATCCCAGTGTCCTTGCACTGACTTTACCACTCTTGCTTCAATGCTGTGATGGCTCTTTGCTATGTGGACCTTGATGTCATTGAGGTTGCTGTTCTGTACGGCCCATTTGTGCTCAGCCATATGGATCTTCAGGGTTCTCTTTGATTCCCCTGTGTACACGTGGTCGCAGTTGTTACAGAGAATCTGGTACACAACCCCTCTCCTCTTGTCGTCTTCACTAGGAACATCCAGTTTGTGACATCAATAGCCCCAGTAGCTCCTTCTAGTATCATGTCTAACTTACCTGCTGCTTATGCAATCACATGTAGACCACATGCGTAAGTCTCATAAAGTAGAATGGATGTATCAAGTTTGAATGCAATCCCTCAGCTGGTGCACAGTGTTCTAGCCAGGTTATGCAGGTCCTGCATGGTAAGGCAGAGGCGTTCTAGTTGTGTTAGCTTTATTTTCTGCTCTTCATTATGTAAACCACTCAATAACTGTCCTATGTTGTTGTTATTCAATACACTAGCCCTCGTTCATCAGAGTGACCCCAGTAGCATCTGGCAGTGCACATGTCCTCTAGTTAACCATTCTTCATAGTCTTTGCTTTGGGTAGTCATTGCATGAACACGTTGTTTGTACAGTATATGCATACACGTGTGTTACATTGTCAGTACATCAGTGACACCATAGTACGTAGATGTGTTGCCGTGTTGCATTGGAAATATAGCATTTTGTATGATATACTTTATGTAGTTGAATCAGGGGCAATCCAGGGAGGGCCTGGGTGGCAGGGCTTTCCTCTGTGTACTATTTCTTTCATATCTATAGCTAAGCCTGATCACATAAATAAATGTTCAACTATTGCCCAATTGCTTGTGAAACCTACATTCAACCCGACAGGGACTACTCTAATGCAGACATTGATCTTCTTCAAACTAGGCAAGCATCAAGACAGCCATTATATTCACCATGTTATCATCAAACTATCACATAAAATGGCAGCATCAAGGTAGTCAATTTGAATACCTCTGTAAACCAATCAATATGGCTACTGCAGTAGTGGAAGTGGCACCCCTGGAGACTGTAATGGTGGAGATCTAGTACACTGTAGGCTAATGTTTCAATCAAGGCAGAAAATGACTAGCTCTTTCTGCTCGTTGGAAATCAGTCAACTAGGGCATTAGAAAGTGCGTAACAATACTGCCAATTGCAAAAACATTTTCCCAAAGGGTGACTCCCAGACTGCCACTGCTTCAACTAATACTATTTCTACTGTGGTCCAGACAAAAAAGGCAAACAGGCTGGAAAGGTAACTCTTTCCAAAGGTACATTGTAGTCTACTCATATGCTCTCTCTCACACAATCAATGGACACTCACTTCTTAATTGTACTTACCACACTGTGTGGGTGGCCTTTACCGTGTTCCTCACCATCACTGTCTTTTGAGCTGCTACGCATCATTAACATCTTATGGTGCAAACTGAGTAATGTTTGTATGCCAAGACTGTGGTCCTGTAGTGCAGCAGTAATCTTACCTCAGCGCCCGACTTCCTCACATGCAGATGCTGGCAATGTCATTGCTTCCCACCTGCCCAAGTGGAAGAATCTAAGGAAGGTGCAAGTGAGGAACATGAACCCTGTGCCCATGTTGTTGTCTACTGTCTCCTGTGGCAAACTGGCTGAGGTGGTCATTAAGCATCCCAAGCATTGCAAGGTAAGCTTTCCTGAATTGTGATGTCCTTGTACTCACAGGGGGATGCTGTTGTATAGACCTACAACACTAGTGCAGTGTGGGCAGTTATTGAGCTAGGAGGATGGTTTGAGCTTACAAATGCAATTGCCTGATTGAGGTATTCTTTCTTCGTAGTGTTCTTTATTAGTAGTGAGCATGCTCAGGAGTGTTAGTGGCCAGCCAATGGATGAGGAGAATTGTACGTATTTTAGAACGCATAGTGGTGAAGTGGCGTTTTCCTAGTTCCAGATGAGAAGTTGGTAGATGTCCACTAGAAAGGGCATTCTTGAATTGCCTATGTCGTTTTGAATTGGACTTGAGCCTTAGGTTTCTTGCAGTTTGCGATTAGTAAGTAGTCATTCCCAGCTCTTGTCAGTCGCTTGCTTTGATGATCCTCACACCTTACAAGGGTTCCTCTAGCCACATGTGGAGACGTACAGAATATAAGAGAGAATTGAGGCTCTCTTTAGTCACTCCCTCTGATACTATTGCAGCCACGTCAACATAACTTTCAAAGTCTACTTGAGCAAGTTTACTACACGTCAGTGACATTGGGTGCCCAGAAGTACAGTGAATCAATCCATTTCTTATGAAATGCTGTGTGACTCACGGAAAACTAAAGACATCTAAGAACTGTCTGTTTTATTGAAGGTTCCTTTAATTAAGAGGACTCTCTTTCTGTGCACTATCCCTGAGTGGTGGCGAAACTATCTTAGTATGCATTGCCACATTTGTCACTACTTGTCTACCACCTCCCACCCCTCCCCCCACCAAGAATGATCTTTTAGGCTTATACAGTACATTATGTTTCTTCTGGTCCTTCCCAATGTCAGGATTACATTAGAAAATTGATATTCACTAGGAGAAGTAAGCTTTTCACTAGGAGAACTTTTATCATGCATCTGTGCTATAAGCTTTCTTGCAGTTTGCATTTAGTGAGTTTAGACAATCACGTTTTTCTTGTGTCTACAGGAGCATGTCTACCCCATTTTTGTGCGCACACGTGTGTGTGCTATGAACACAGACACACAGATACATGCAATGTATACACATTCACATTTATTTCCTGTTGTATTCAATTTAAGTGCATATCGACAGGTACTAGGACAACATACGTAAGGTCCAATCTAAGAACTGTCTGTTTTATTGAAGGTTCCAGTAATTAAGAGGACTCTCTTTCTGTGCACTATCCCTGAGTTGTGGCGAAACTATCTTAGTATGCATTGCCACATTTGACACTCCTGTCTACCACCTCCCATCCCTCTCCCCACCAAGAATGACCTTTTAGGCTTATACAGTACATTGTGTTTCCTCTGGTCCTTTCCAATGTCAGGATTACATTAGAAAATTGATATTCACTAGGAGAACTTGGAATTGCCTTCATCTCCTTTATCATGCACCTGTGCTATAAGCTTTCTTGCAGTTTGCATTTTGTGAGTTTAGACAATCACGGTTCTCTTGTGTCTACAGGAGCATGTCTACCCCATTTTAGTGCGCACACGTGTGTGTGCTATGTACACAGACACACAGATACACACAATGTACACATCATCATCGGTATTAGAACATGTGTCCCCGCAACACATGGGGGTTGTTCATACAAGAATGTTAAGCATATTAGCTTTAGTATAGTAATGAGTTCGATACTACAAGTACAAAGTACAAAGATTATTAATTATTTCAGAATTGTAATTTGTAATAATCTTGGCCTGTAAAGTCTAAATCTTGGCGTCAATCAGCAAGCATTGCTGTGTATTTACACAATGTACACACATTCATATTTATTTCCTGTTGTATTCAGTTTAAGTGCGTATCAACAGGTACTAGGATAACATACATAAGGTCAAATGTAGCACAAGCCACCATGTTATGCATTCCCAGTAGCACTGGGTATCCTGCTCTTAACAAGTACTGATTGGATGGAAAGTACTAAGAGCACCTATAGATTTTCCTTATAAGGAGAAGTTGCCCAAAGTAGTGGTAAAGCTGTGTGTGACTCAAGCAAAGCTGAAGGCATCCACGTAAGAACTGTCAGTTTCATTGAAGGTTCTTTTAATTAAGAGGACTCTCTTTCTGTGCACTATTCCTGAGTGGTGGTGAAACTATCTTAGCATGCATTGCCACATTTGACACTACTTGTCTACCACCTCCCACCCCTCCTCCCACCGAGAATGACCTTTTAGGCTTATACAGTACATTGTGTTTCCAAGTGCATATCAGCAGGTGTTAGGACAACATACGTAAGGTCCAATGTAGCACAAACCACCATGTTATGCATTCCCAGTAGCACTGTGTATTCTGTTCTTAAGAAGACTGATTGGATGCAAGTAAAGTGCTAAGAGCACCTATAGATTTCCCTTGTAAGGAGAAGGTGTCCAAAGTAGTGGTAAAACTATGTTAGTAACTTATGTAGCATAAACTTCTATCATTGCTGCTGTGTAGCTCTGTCTGCATACAGGAGTTGTCCCATGCACACCTAATGGAAATGTTTAGCATGTACAGTACATACAGAAATGCATCATGTTCCCTTCTGGTCATGCTTTGTCTAATGGTAAGGGCAACAGATGTCAGATGTTTGTACTAAGAAATTCCCATTAAAAGATGTGAACTACTCAGTGGATGCCAGTACAGCTTCAGCTACTAGATGCTCACTTTGTGAAAGTGTTCCCACGAGCAACAATCCACTCTCCTTTAGAAGTGTGTATTGTTTCCAATACTGTTCTTCCTGCCCAACCTGCCCCTTTCCTCTCCCTAAGCATTTAGGCATGCACTGTATATGCAGCGTGCACTGAGTTTGAACCTTTTCAACAGAGTATGTAGGAGAAAATACATACATAATGGTGTGTGCATCTCATACTTGTTATTTTGGGCATCTAGCATACCATTGCATGTTTATGTTTCTGGATCTTAAGGATTTGTGTGACTTACCATGTGGGCTATTTGCAGATAGATGAGATGCATTCTGCAATTGTCCATACATTACAGACAAGTAATGGATTCCGTGTATAAATCTGTGGAGGTAGTACACAAGTTGCATGCTGTTGTTCACATCTTACTAGAAGTTGCATGCCTGGATACGCTACCAAAGACAAAGCCTATGCCCAGACAATGGGTTGTGTACACTTATAGTCGTAAATAGCAGTCTAAACGCTATAGTTTGTATCACGCGCGAGTTTGACTAAATACATAACATAACCTAAATAAAACAAAAGGAAAGGGTGGTGGTGAAGATAAAATTACAAAGTACCTGTTAATAGTAGTACCCTTAAAGGTAATGGTGTATATGTACCACTGGAACAGGGATCTCCATTGAGACCGTTACTGTACTTGCTTACTGACTCATGCTACCTAAATCAAGGCATACAGTACATGTGAAGTGTCATTGAGAGCACATCTGAGCAGAGCATATAGTCAACCCAACAAAAACTCAATCTTCATTCATCTCCTCATCTTGTAACCTTGTACACAGTTGTCCACCAACAACATCCCCCACACTCTCAACTGTGTTTCTAGTGTTGACTGTGGAAGGTCAGACTTCACATTCCCAATAGGGTGTACCAGCAGTTTTGTCTTGAGTATATATGTCTAAAGTGGCACTTCTAGTGCATGTGTTCATTGAATGTAGCCATCTCCTATACCACACAACTCTGCTGACTCTGCCTAGGTACCAACAGGTGATGGGAGTGTGTCAGTGGACCTTAGTGCTGCTCACTTGAGAAGACTTGAGCTGGGATGGAATATTGGTGACGACACTGAAGTGCTGAAGACCTGTTTGTCTATTGTGAGCAGATGCTCCTCTCTGGAACAGCTGGAAGTGGACTGTGACACACCAGGTGAGCACTCTCTTGTAGCTGAGTCCCCATGCAGTGCATGTTGCTCCTTTACCCTAGTGGCCATTACCGTATGTGCTTTAACTTTGTGGGGTTTAATGTTTGCAGTTTTCGCGGATCAGCAGCCATCCACAAGTATTTCGTCATAAATATTTGGACATCACTGTAACTGGACACGTACACAGCTCGAGCCAATCGATGACATCATGCGTAACTTAAATGGCGATAATTGGTTACGGGCAACCTTGCTTCGCTAGTTTCTGTGTTCCCAAGCAGTTGTTCTTGCTGCCGGCAAACATGTCTATTCATCCTTACTTGGTACCCAAGTGCGACATTGTGCCAGATTTGGAGAAGATTGTTCCTCCCTCAATGGCAAAGGCTGTACGGAAAGAAGTGGCGAACACTAAGTGCATAGCTGCAGCTGAGCAAAGCGGATCGGTGGCCATGGGGTCGATGAAAAGGGGCTAATATGACAAGACCATCACAGAAACCCAGAAAGGCAATATCGCCAGGTATGCCGCTGAAAATCGAGTCCAGCAAGTTTTGCAGCTCTGCAGGTACCATATACTATTATGGTATACGGACTCACTCCGTATATCCGCGGATATTTCACCCGCGAATATTTCAACACCACTGTACCCAGCAACCGCATATTTAAAAATGCAAAAAAAAGGTGAATACTGCAAATCCGCAAAATATAAACCCCGCAAAAATTAAAGCGCATACGGTATCTTGTTTGAGTGGCTAGCAGAGCAGCTTTGCTTTGTTGACTAAACAGATAGAAAGGAATGAGAAAGAGGTAGCTCTCTGATATCAGCTTTAAAAACAGGGTTGGAACCTTGTCGACGTTTTGACCAGATGTCCTGGTCTTACTTCAGGGCGAAATTTCCAGATGCTCTGGTCTTCTTTGCCCTGAAGAAGAACGGAGCATCTGGTCAAAACGTCGTCAAGGTTCCAACACTGTTTTTAAAGCTGGTATCAGAGAACTACATTTGTTTCAAATTGGTGCCAGGCTTTAGGTAATATATGTATTTTTTATTCTTTTGGCAGCACCCAACCATAATCTGTGTGACCACACTGCACCATGCTTCATAATGTCATAGCAAGGTCTGCCGTACAATACGTATCTGTTGCAATATACATACTGTTGTCACACACGGGCATGACCTACAGAGCAATTCACAGCTGTATACATGGATAAGTACATGAACAGTGTAAATTTTCCCCGATATAGCCCTGATCAGACTGGACAACTGTGTAATAAGGGAATTCTAAGGCGAGGAGCATAGTGCTGAGGCCCGATTGCGGGAGTGGTGCTGTGTGACTGTCTTAACTGCATTAAGGTGACCTGACTAAAAATACAAAAGATTCCAAGGAGCCGATTCATTTGTCGCAAACTACTAAATTCATCAACTGAACACCAAGTTTAGTCATCCAATAGTGCAGCCCAATGTCAAATTGTAGGGGCTGCCTCTTAGAAATGCCAGTGGCTATTGCGCTACTATCCATATACGTATATAGGTGTCCGAAATGTCCATTTACAAAAAGTGGCAATTTCCAGTGCCATTTGGTAATTTATCACTGTATAGAGAAGCTCCCTTTCTACTTGATCTTACTTGGTGCACCCACATATACTAGCTACTAAGCACTCAATGGCGTACACTCTGCCTACCAACCTGCTAATTTTACCCAATTAATATGGTCCTTCTCACTTGCATGCGCCCCTACGTATAGGACTCTTCAGTCAGTTCTTCAATCAATGAATCAATCTTATGAACATGTCCCCAAACGTGGGGGTTGTTCCTATACACACAATGCATTCTACAGTACCCTAAGTGGCTGTACAAATTGTTATACATACAAGTCCACATACTGTACCAAATAATCAAAATGAAGCAGCACAATCCTCAATATTCATCTCTTCATCTTATTCTGGGTCTCCCTCTGGGTGTCTTTCCTGCAACTTGTCCATTCATTACTCTGTTTACTAGGCTACCTTCATTCTCTATGATCTTTTCTCTACACAACTCTCTTCTTCTCTTCACCTGTGCTACCACTGCTTCCTACTGCAATCTCTCTCTTATAGCTTCGTTTCTCACACATTCCAATCTGGTTACACCAACCACACTCCTCAGAACTTTTATTTCTGCAGCTTGCAATCTCGTCTTATCCCTGTCTTTCAACACCCATGTCACGCATCCATACACCAGGCTTGGTACTACCACTGCATTGTATACTGTCATCTTGGCTTCACTGCTCCACTACTTATTCCTGAAGACCGTTTTTCTCAGGGACCCCACTACTGTTGCTGCTCTGCTAATCCTCCTCTCCAATTCACTTTCCATTCTTCCATTCTCACTTAAACTCACCCCTAGGTATACTGTCTCCCTTGCTTGCTCTAGCTGTACACCCCCAACTTCTACTTTACACTCAGTGGGTTCCCTACTAAATACCATAGTGTTTGTCTTTCCCCAGTATATCATCAAACCATGTCTCTTCACTGCTTCATGGAATCTTCCCACATGCTGGCTTAGGTCTTCTGCTGTCTGGGCCAACATCACTGTGTCGTCTGCAAACATTAAGATCCGAATGAGACAACTGTCCAGCTCCGCTCTTCCTTGAAATCCTACCATAGCTTCTCTGACCACCCTGTCCAGGAACACGTTAAACAACCACGGGGATAAGTATATATGACTGTATAAATTGGCAGTCCACCTCAATATGTGTCCTCAGCATTTCACCTTCAAACATCTTGGTTCCCTTCTCCATACTCATTTCATTCATTCTAATCATTCTTTTCCTCTGTCTGCTATTCATCATAATATTATCAGAAGCACTATCTGGCTGTAGCTTCTTCCTAACATCCACATTTAAACGTTTTCCCCGACCAATGTACTTACCCCTTCAATCCTCTTCTGAACATTTATTTGTGTGTGCTGACTCTCAATTGCTCCTGCTTTGACACTGTGTCTCTCAACTCAGTCAGAGCACTGTTGTTTGCAACTACCTGCAATTGGACAAACTGTGCATGTGGGAAGACACAAAGTCTAAGCCCAAAGAGAAACAGGTGTCTCCCCTATAGATGGAAGGAACCCATTCACTGTATCACAGTCATACTGGTAGTTTGTCTACTATGCAGGAAGGGTACAACTACCTGCAATTTCCCAGGTACCACCTCCTCTTGCTGTGAGGGAGGCCCAAAATGGAAATGAGTGTTCTTCAATGGATCACACCTGAAGCCAGTGGTTGTGGCGGTGTGACTGCTTATAGCAGCAACTGTTGCTGAGCCTGTGTAAGCAGACTAAATGGTCATGTTCAACAGGTGCTGCGGTCTGAGCCATCAGATTGCCCATGACCTTGGATTGGTCGTGGGTGCTGCATCCCAGGTCAGCACAGATAAAGCAAACATCAGACTAAAGTCCACTAGCTCCAACTGTGGTAGCTCTGAACCAAGACTATTGTGACATGTGCAGGTAGAGGCATGTGACGCAGAGCCTGGTCAGCTGTAAGTGGAGATGCATGAGTCACTCTCTCAGCCAGCAGCCTGCCCCACTTCAGTAGTGTCCTCCACTCTTCAGCACTGGGCTACAGAGAAATAAAAGTTGGCAAGTGCATCCAGACAGACATATCATTACCCCTTGTAACTCCTAGGACACTGCCAAATTCCTTGGTCGCTCATTGTGTGAAGTACAAAGCAGGCTCTTTATAATTCATGCAAACAGATTTTGGGAGGCTTAAGCTAGTCTTTGTACAGTTGATCGTCAACAGGGTCTAAGTCCATGAGTGCTGTATAGCTACAGCTACAGCTCACTTGAACCAGTGCATCATCATGCAAATTTATTTGTGTAAATAGTACCAACTGTTTTATTGGATATGACGTGAAGGCATTCTGTACATCTCACTCACAGAACTGCCTGTCCAACCAGATTCACATGCTCCTCACACATCATCAGTCAATCTGTTCTACCAGTCTTCTGCACTTGGTAGTAGAACATTCCACACAGACACAGCCAGACAGAGGTACTGACAATATTTTATGTACTTATTTGGAGGCAGAACTGAACAGAACTGAACAGAACTGCCTATCCAACCAGATTCACATGCTCCTCACACATCATCAGTCAATCACTGCTCTAATACTCTTCTGCACTTAGTACTACATAGATCATTCCAGATAGACACAGCCTGGTATATGTAAACCCATGGTAATAATTGCCATAATGGTTAGTTAAGACATGGAACTACCCCCAACATACTTATGCCCATGTCTTGACTGTGTGTGTAGTACATCACCTTGCACAAGGCCCATCACAATGCCCCATATGGCATACAGGGTGGGAAATGTATACTGAATTGGCTTTCATCAATATTTATTTTGTTACCTTATTTCAGTATCCCATGTCTTGACCATGTGTGTAGTAGTACATCACTGTGTGTTTGGTGATGCATTATATGTGTAAGCCAATCACAATACCATATATGGCATGTATGGTAGGTCATTAGTACACAATGAATTGGCTTTTGTATAGTGACATTGTTTCAGTGTCCAACTACTTCACATGCAGATGCTGGTGATGTCATTGCTTCCCACCTACCCAAGTTGAAGAATCTACGAAAGGTGGCAGTCGGGGAGCTCAACCCCATGCCCATCTTGTTGTCTGTTAGGTTGTGTGACAAACTGGATGAGGTGATCATCTCATATCCCAAGCGGTGCAAGGTGTGCTTTCCTGAAATGTCATGTCCTGGTACTCGTAGTACATCAGGACGCTGCTTTTATGTACACCTTTTATGGTGTACGTATTTATGAAGAAGTGATCCACAACCTTTCCCTGACTGTGGACGAAGCGTGTGCCTGTTGTAGTATGCATGTATGTGTAATGACATGCATTTGACTAATTGATATGAGTTCAAGTTTGCATAGGCAGTCAGACCGCTGCCAATAGCTGCATGTATGCATCATGTGGGTGCATTCATCTTGTGTGTCTGTGATGACTGCTGTGTGATTGTTAGGTACTGTGTTGCCTTGCACTTGCAGCCCACCGCAGAGGACTGGCAAGCAGTGGCCGTCACAATGGCCTCTGCCCAGCAGCTAAAGAAGATGGAGTTATTGAGGATTGATGTCCCCTTTCTTGAGGCTTGTTTACCCAGTCTGAGCAGCTGTCCATCTCTGCAGGAACTCAGAGTTCATAGTAAAGATCCCAGTGAGTGCAATGTGCTGTGAGTGAAGTGACTGTACTTGTACGTATGAGTAGATGTGTGTTGTCTTGTTTTCTGTCCGTGTGTGTAGTACAGGTGTGGAGTGGATATTTACGTATGCAACCAAACTAAGGTTTCCAGACATGTTAATGACACTAAGGAAAAAGGCACTCACCTTTGTATTGAGTTGATTGCTGTTTACTGCCACTGTGCTGGAAGGCCTTTTCGGAGAAGCAGCAGTGAACTCAATATACAAAGTTAGTATATTTTTCATTCCAGCTAGACGGAATTGCCTTTTCTTGCCTCCTTTTGCGCCCTTCCTGGGACTGGACGGCACTGCCTCTGTTTACGCCCTTCGTGGCACCAGATGGCAGCTCACACCACTACGGTGGACGTTTCCTGCACTTAGGTGCAGTGACAACGCAGGGTAGTCTAGCCAAGTCTTTCATTGTCATGTTAATGACACGTTGTGGTTTATCTTCTCTTGCCGAGTTGGTGTAAGAAGACTTTCTAGTCATGTCCAACAGGTGCTACAGTCTGAGCCATCAGCTGCTCCTCCATGGATCGGTCTTGGGTGCTGCATCTATCTGTTTTAGGTGTGCATTTACCAGGTTTGGGGGAGGCAGTATCCATGCGGGCAACTCCAGTTGTGCTTGACCTCTGGTCAGCGATGTTGGCACGGGCCTACTTCTTCAGCTGTGTCCCCTGAACAGACCAGGCCAACAGCACATTTATACAGAACATTCGTAGCTAACATCCATGGAGATGTCCAAGGCATCTCCTGTCTTCTTTTATTGGTCATGTGTGTTACGTAACCCATCAGGACAAGTGAAGCAAACAACAAATTGAAGTCCACTACCTCCGACCTTTGATTGTCAACAGGGTTTAAGCCCCTGAGTGCAGTATAGTTACAGCTTCAGCTCAATTGAACCAGTGCATCATCACACAAAGTTGTGTGTGTAAGTAGTACCATCTCTTCTCATGTGCATAACATGAAGGCATTCTGTACACCTCACTCACAGAACTGCCTGTCCAACCAGATTTACATGCTCCTCACACATCATCAGTCAATCGCTGCTCCACCACTCTTGGTGGTAGAACATTCCACACAGACACAGCGAGACAGAGGTATTATGTGCCATTGCCATATACAGTAGGTGTGTCAGCTATGATGCTGATTCCAGGTGATTGAATATTCATGTACAGATTTTATATATAGATCAACACCTAGTTGATACATATAATAACCCGTTGCCTTTGGCAATAGCTACAATAGTGTTCAAGACATTAACATGCCCTAACACCCTCCTGCCCATGTCTTGACCTGTCGTAGTACATCTCTTCCCATTTGGTGATTGCATGATTAGTCCAAAGCCAATCACAATACCCTATATGACAATATGGTGGGTTATGTGTAGTGAATTGGCTTTACTGTATGCAGTGTATTTGTTACGTATTTCTAAGTCCAACTTCCTCACATGCAGATGCTGGTGATGTTCTTGCTTCCCACCTGCCCAAGTTGAAGAATCTAAGGAAGGTGGCAGTCGGGGAGCTCAACCCCATACCCATCTTGTTGTCTGTTAGGTTGTGTGGCAAACTGGATGAGGTGGCCATCTCATATCCCAACCAGTGCAAGGTGTGCTTTCCAGAGTTGTCATGTCCTGATACTCACAGGACATCAGAATGTCCTGGTACACTGTGGACAAAACGTGTGCCTGTTGTAGTATGCATGTATGTGTAATGACATGCATTTGACTAATTGATGTGAGTTCAAGTTTGCATAGGCAGTCAGACTGCTGCCAATAGCTGCATGTATGCATCATGTGGGTGCATTCATCTTGTGTGTCTGTGATGCCTGCTGTGTGACTGTTAGGTACTGTGTTGCCTTGCACTTGCAGCCCACCGCAGAGGACTGGCAAGCAGTGGCCGTCACAATGGCCTCTGCACAGCAGCTAAAGAAGATGGTGTTATGGGGGATTGATGTCCCCTTTCTTGAGGCTTGTTTACCCAGTCTGAGCAGCTGCCCATCTCTGCAGGAACTCAGAGTTTATAGTAAAGATCCCAGTGAGTGCAATGTGCTGTGAGTGAAGTGACTATACTTGTACTTATGAGTAGATGTGTGTTGTCTTGTTTTCTGTCTGTGTGTGTAGTACAGGTGTGGAGTGAATATTTACGTATGTAACCAAACTAAGGTGTTCAGACATGTTAATGACACTAAGGAAAAAGGCACTCAATGACAAGTTGTGGTGTATCTTCTCTTGTTGTGTTCAGGTGCTGGACAGGTCCTGGCTGACAATGTGTTGTTGCTGCGTGGTGTGGAGACACTCTCCATTCGTGATATTAACCCTATACCAGTTCTTCAAGTCTTGTCACGAAATGCCAACCAATCTGTATCAAGTATGGGGATTTCTCTAGAGGAGCAGCCAGATTTGGTGAGATGTGTATCGATGGGTCCTTGCAGTATTTCACACGCATGCACACACACACATACACACACACACACACACACACACACACACACACACACACACACACACACACACACACACACACACACACACACACACAAGTGTATTTGTACAGTTTGTGCGTGTGCCGTCCTGCTATTATCATGCAGTAAAAAGTAAGAGGATCACTGCAGTTCTTTGTGGTTGTGAACTGTATTCTTTGAGTGTGTATTGTACATCTCTCCTCAGCTGGTTGGCGTGTCTGACCTGTTGAGCCAGTGCAGAACTATCAGGTCCTTTCAGCTGTACCTGAACAAAGGCCCAGAGGCCCTCACTGCCCTGAGCCACTGTTTGGAGGGACTGTGCCGGAGTCCATCCATTGAGGACGTGTTGATCTGCTGTCTGGACGCAGGTCAGTGGCGTCCATCACTGGGTCTCTTGTTGTGTAGTGCAGTTTGGTGCACTTCTCTCATGGCATTGAGTGTCAGCACTGTGTTGATGAATGAGGCATTCTGTTTGACTGGTGTCCCTCAGGTGCAGGTCCTGCTGTTGCACAACTCCTTCCCAATGTGGTGGGTCGCCTGTTGAGGTTCTCTGTATCCCTCCCTGACCCCACGGAAGTGTTGAGTGTGCTACAAGATAGCAGTTTGGACCACTTTGAACTGGTCACACCTCACATGGTGCACATGGTAAGGATGTGTCAGCCACTGTCCCACTCAGTGGAGTGCTCATCTGTTCCATCTGCCTCATTTGTCTGTGCTTCACTGTATGCAGGCACCACATGACCAGGTCAGGCTAAGGACTCTGGTCTCAGGAGTGAAGTGTGTGCAAGTGTCTGTTGTTACTCAACAAGAGTGGCAGTTTCCTTATGACCCATGGACAGACCCTGACATCTCTCTTGGTCCAGCCGATACCCTGTGCATGTGTGCAGGCCTGTCTGAGAATCCCCACATTAGGGGGGCTGAAGTATCTGGGGTCCCTCCTGGTCTCGTGTCAGAGGTCCAGCGTCTGCTCAAGACCGCCTCCTGTCACTCTGTAACAGTTAACAGAGAGACTGTACGTCAAGTGGAGCCATGCACAGCACCCGAACTGTAAGTACCTGAGGAACACGGTGTAGTGTGTGTGTGCCTGTATTCCACTCCTGTTTGTCTGTATGTACTGCAGAGAGCTGTCCCCCACTCTGAGGGTGCTGCCTACTGGGGAATTTCCCTCAAGGAGCTTGCTGCAGAGTGGTCGTTTAGGACAAGGGGTTCTTCACAAGTGAGTCAGGGAGTGTGTGTGTGTGTGTGTGTGTGTGTGTGTGCGTGCGCGCACATGTACTTAATACATTTGTGTATAGCCTCGTTCTCAGGCCGTCTGGCGTTAATTAGTTCAGTTTGGGAATGAGGCTAGTCTGTGTAGTGTGTGTATACAGTACATTGTACTGTACACGTCCATGTGGTATTCCTGTGAGATGCTGATCAGACACTGTCTCTTCCACTCAATGACACACAGACCCACTGAGGAGGACCAAGTCCCTAATGAACTGGATTTAGACTGAGTTCAGTGAGTGTGTGTGCACTGTACACTGCAGTGCATGTGGGTGGCCCAGTCCAGTCCAGGCGGTGCTGGTCATTGGTAGTAGCCAGCACTTGCTGTATCTGCCTCGCTCACTCTGCGGAGCAGTGCTGGGAGGGCTGCTGTGTGCTCTATCTGGACAGTTGGGGGGGGGGGGGGAAGGTTAATGACAGTGGGAGTCAGTGGTGAGGAAGGGCAGGGACAGTGTGCGTGCAGTAGTGACTGCAGACAAGCTAGGCATTAGTTGTGTGTTGCCTGCACTCACATGTTGGGTAGAAATGTGCACAGACCACACTTGCAGTAGGCCCTGGGTACTGTTGGCACTGCAGCTCATGCACAATAATTATACTAACCTTATACATGTGTACAGATGTTGGCAGGCCGTGTTTTCACATGTACAATAATCATACAGTATTAAATGGAGTAAAACTCCTACACTTGCTTCATGTACTGTAGTGAAGTAGCCGCAACAAACAATCAAATAAAGATGTCTGTATGTGTCTTTGCTTTGATAAACTCACAATCTAGTGTAGTAGTCTCGTTCCCATCCTACCACTTCCGCTAACAAAATGAATGGTCACAAAAGTGGTGGTCTGGTATATTTGGGGTGGTTCCTTGGTTCTCGCCATCTCAAGTAATTCTGGCCAATCAGATTGCCACTTGGTCACATGTACATCCAAAAACATGTGCAAACCTTGTAGGGACAAGTCTCACGTGTAAACGTTCTTGTTTATATTCCACATTTGAGATCAAGTTCTAGATCTGTTCTGCACCTGCGGATATATTATTTTGATGAATGACTCACAGTATCTCTGCGGAGCATTCTTCCAACAACCATTTTCAAAACTTTGTACGAGGAAGCTTGAGACTCGTCCCCTACACATTTCGCATGTGATTTTGGTAGACATGTGACCATGCAGCGATCCAATTGGCCAGAATTATTTGGGATGGCGAGAATCAAGGATTCGGCCCAAAGATACCAGACTGCCCTTTCCACAGCCATTTTATTAGCAGAAGTGGTGGGATGGGAACGAGACTACTAGTGTAGCTGACAGTGTAGGTAAAATGGTGTCACACCTTGCGAGAAATCCCCTGCACTGTACATACATGTGTGTGAATGACATGTAGTTGAAGTGTCCACTGAATACATTAGTGCCTTCTGTACACAGTACAACTACTACAAGACATGTCGCTGAGTGAGTGTTCATTCCCTTTAATTGCAGATTGATCTTCAATTAAAGAACACCAACACAGTCTTCACTGAACATATACTACAACATTGCACAAAAGCATATATACAACAGAGTGAACAGACATGCATGTGCATTATCTGGTGTGTTAAATTTTGTAGACATGAATGTACTCATCACTATTAGACCCACAAGCTCTAGATTTGTTCCTTTTACATGTGCTGCCACACATGTACATGTATGAGAGCTGCTGTTATAGTTACCCTGGAGTGTGCATACATATTATATTTCTTCACATTGTATCCACTTTGTTACTATAGCAACAACATTGATCACATGCATACAAATACAGTAGAATCGCGTTAATTCGACTGTGGTTTAACTCGAACATCGCGCTAAATCGAACAAAGTTCAAAGTCCCTGGACAAGCGCTATACTAAAGTATAGAAGAGCCTCTCGTTAGTTCGAACGTCAATCGCGTTAAGTGGAACAATTTTAGAGAAACATGTTATTACTAAAATATACATTTAACAACAATAAAAGCAATACAGAGTCAATAAATCATAGCTCCATTGTTTCTAACTCCCTTCGTAACCTTTCAAGGAAAGGACGGGCGCCACAAAAACACAAGTTACAGGGAACTTGCATGCCCTTCTTGTCACCAAGATTTACTGCTTGGCCCGTAACAACCGCTGTGCAGGAATTCCTAGCATTAGCCTGGAGAAAGAAGCTGATCGTCTTCGCGTATCGCCCAAGTTTTCCTTTGGGGAGGTGCCCGACCACGTCATCGTCCAGTAGAACTGCTACTGCAAATCTGTCCAGGGGATTCGTAGTTTCTGCCTTAGTAGCTAAACTCTGCCCAAGATGCGGAGTCCAGAGATCTTTGTACTCATGATATCCTCTGATATACGACGACAAGGAGAGCGCTTCTGTGATAGCATCGGCCATTTTTTCGCGCGACACGCACCACCGAGCGCACCACGTGTTCCGCGTGAAAAAGCCTACAGACAGCGCAAAGATGATGTCAAAGCCCAGAACCCAGAAGTCTGTCTCAATTCGCGACAAGTATAACGCCATTATGGACCTTCAGAAAGGGATGAAAAACAACGCAGTGGCGGCTAAGTATGGCGTTCCCAAGAACACTGTCTCCACGTGGAAGAAAAATTCCGCAAAAGTCATAGCTGCCAATAACAGCACTTCAACAGCCCCTAAAAGAAGACGGATTCGTGCTGGTCAGCATGAAGACCTTGATACTGCTGTACTGAAATGGTTCCAACACGTAAGAGACAGACATGTACCAATAAATGGCAAGGTAATCCAAGAAAAGGCTCTTCAGTATGCCAAAGAGTTGGAAATCGAAAATTTCCATGCCTCAGATGGTTGGCTCGATAGATGGAAGAAGCGCAACTCCATTTCCTTTAAGGTTGTAGCTGGAGAGAGTGCATCTGTCACTGAAGAAATGGTTGCACCATGGACCGAAACAACCCTCCCCACAATTCTTTCTCAATTTAAAGCAGAGGATATCTACAATGTCGACGAATGTGGTTTGTTTTACCAAGCTCTTCCGAATCGCTCACTGCATCTTTCGAAGGAAAAATGCCATGGGGGCAAGCAGAGCAAAGTGAGGATCACTGTTCTCTGCGGTGCCAATGCAGTAGGAGATAAGTTGCCTTTGTTTATCATTGGGAAGTCTAAACAGCCGAGATGCTTCAAGGGAGTCAGGAATTTGCCCTGTCGTTACCGTCATCAGAAGAAGTCTTGGATGGATGCAGAGTTGTTTACTGAATGGCTTCAAGAGTTTGATCGAACCATTTCTGCGGATGGAAGAAAGGTGGCACTCCTTGTGGACAACTGCCCGGCCCACCCACATGTAGATGGTCTCCAGTCTGTCACCCTCGTATTTTTACCACCCAACACAACATCTAAAACGCAGCCAATGGACCAAGGTGTTATCCGCACCTTGAAAGCATACTATAGGACACAATTGGTGCAGAGAGCATTACGCGAAATTGACACACAATCCAACAGTAGCACCATACAAATGCCAAGAATTTCGATCTTAGATGCCATGCTGATGCTAAAAGTTGCATGGAGGCAGGTGAAAGAGAGCACAATTACTGCATGTTTTTGTAAAGCTGGTATCAATGAAAGTGCCACCAACAGCAGCGATGACAATCCATTTGCCGACCTACAGGAAGGAATGCAAGAGCTGCAATCAATCCAGCCAGAATTGGTACCAGCCACAGTAACCCCTGAAGAGTGGGTCAATTCTGATGCTGATGTCGAAACCGGCGCTGCAATTACAGACGAAGACATCATCCAAGAATATCAGAGAACTCGCGATGCTGATGCCAATAGTGATGAGGACAGCGATGATGGCTTCGAAGTACATGATGAACCACAGCCTCCACCATCCATCAAAGAAGTTCAGGCCGCTATGGACGTGATGCAGCGGTATTCCCTTTATCTGGAAAGCACTGATGTTGCCATACAAATAACGAAAGCTTGTTCATCCATTGATGCAGCAATAGTACAACAGAAGAAACAGGCCAAAATTACTGATTATTTTGCTAGTACAGTCTAAAAACACATAACGATCAGTGTTATGACCTTTTGATTGTGTTGACATACATACTCTACTAAATTCTCATTGAATTTCAATAACTGGAACTCTCATTAACTGGAACCTTCTATGACGTCCCCTGCAGGTTCCAGTTAATGAGATTCCACTGTATATTATTACAATGTTATTTTATTCTGTATAAAAAACGACACGCACAAGAGATGTGTGTTTGAAAGGACGCTAGCTAGCTATGTTTGACTGGTCATAAAGTGAGGCTTGCCGTCCTCCTCTGGTCGCAGTGTGAGTATGTCACAGGCAGTCTCTGTCACCAGCAGGGTGTGCTCAAACTGAGCTGAACGCAAACCATCCTGAGGGAGGGAGGGAGGGAGGGGACAGCTAACAGGAGACACTGGCTACCATAATTATACGAATGACTGGTCCTGCTCACTCATGACTGTATAATATATATACACAGCAACCCCAAGCCCACCATCTGCTGCTCAATTAACAGCTGCAATGGTAGACTCTTATGTAAGCATTGACTGTGAACCGTGTGCTTGACAATAGTAAAATGTTTGCAGAAAAAATTTTGTGAATCATAATCAATCGGCGAAATTTGCAAAAACTGTTCTCCCACGAAATTTCCCGCTATACGATATTCATTACCCATGCACTCCTGACCATGCAGTGCTGCACAGACACGTGGTGCGTGTACATGCATCAGACACCGCCCACGTACGTACCATGGTGGAGGCACTCCAGCTGTCCGGCCAGGTGACATCCTTCCAAGTGCCTTCAGAGATCATGGGCTCAATAGTGAAGGTGTGTCCGGGCTTCATCACTCCAATGGTCTTGTTCTCTGCAGGCAGCAGTGGTGCAGGTGTAGGGCTGCCGCTGTGAGGTTGCTTGCAGGCCATGGTAGTGTATATTCAAGAAGTGTGTGTGTGCGTGCGTGCGTGTGTGTGTGTGTGTGACGTCATGAAGATGGCGGCGCGGAGGCCACGAGGTCACTGGAGAAGACCAGCAATTCTTTCGCTTCGTTGGACCTCGGCTCGTCCGTACCACCCTACCACCACACCCCCTGGGGACTCTCGAGCTGGTAGTCAGATCGGTCTACCCTTACAGCCTCTAGTGGCTACGGTGGCCGGTCCACCTTGCGCGCCTTGACGGCCTGTTTTACGGCCATGGCGCCCAGCTGCCACTCACCCCAGGGCCTGGCCAGCCTACCCTACGACAGTTTCTTGGCCTACGAAACAGGACCTAGGCTACTGCCTGGGTCCTGCCCTACATCCATGTTAGGGCAAGGCGACTAGAGGAGGAGGTGTGTGTGTGTGTGTGTGTGTGTGTGTGCGCGTGTGTGTGTGTGTCTGATGCACTCACTGCTGTAGTGTGGCACAGATGGGGTGCAGTGGAACAGGCTGCACATGTGGAAGGAAAAGGGAGGAGCCATCCTCTGTTAGTGTGTGATAATGCAAGCAAACAGTACAGCACATCGACACACACATGCACACACATGCACACACATGCACACACACACACACACGCACACACACGCACACACACTGTGCTCACTCGTTGATGCCGTGTCCACAGTAGGTGTGCACCACTGAGTAGCCACTTGCACTGGCATGTCTATGAATCTCATTACCAATGTCGCGATACTTGACACCTGGTTTGACTGAGGAGATGGACATAGATTTACTCATCACTACATTACTCCCTGCCTACAGGACTCACACTCATGGACTTGTGAAGTGTACTACTCAAATTCACATGTAGCTTTATTCTACACATGTACATGTCAGTGAAACACGTAGTAAACCCGTAGCAACACTTGGTTTGTGCTGCCATGGTGCAGGTGTATCATAGCTACACATGTACGGGTGGCTTAGCAGGTACAGGTGACACATCCTCATAGTGTTTTATTTCCAACTTGAAAGCTACCATTCACCCATGCACCTACATTACTAAGGCCCAAGTTTTCCCCTTCTTATAAATGATACTATTTACGACTCACTGTAATATACTGCTACCGTTCACCCATGCACCTACAGTACATGCACTACACCCATAAGCATCTACACTCAACCCAGACACTATCTCCACACCACCCGACAGTCCCACCCCACACAGCCTACCTATGTCGATCCCCTTCATCAAGCACTCGTAGGCCACTTGCACCAGGTTCCGGCCAGCTTCGTCCACCTTGCCAACAAACACAGTCTCATTCAGGTCACCATGGTAACCATCATGGTACACCGTCACATCAACTGCACAGGATGACACACATGCAATAACATTCATGGTGGGTTAATGGACTGCACCCCCAGTGCCATCCATACACTTGTCACATACAGCCCAACATCCACCAGGCTCAACCTATCTCCAACTCACTGTTGCAGATGTCTCCATTCTCCAGTGGCCTCATGTCTGGTATACCATGGCAAATCACCTCATTCACTGACCTGCAGCATTCATGCAGCAGAAGGAATCACCACAGGAGAAGGATTCATCACAGGAGAAGGATTCATCAAAGGACTCATCACGGTAGAAGGTTTATGAGTTTACACGTAGCAGCAATTTCAGTGAACAAGAGTGAGACAACCGCAAAGGCTTCGTCAGTTACAAAACTGACAAAGACCTACGTATGTGGTCAAAATGTTCTACGTACTTTCACTGAAATTGTTGCTACATGTAAACTCAACAGCACTCAAGGTCAAGGTTCATCACAAATACATACAAATACATACATATGTGATTGAGAGTAATGCATTTAAACACCACACATCTAGTGCGTAATTACAAGCTAACTGAAATCACATTATAATATTTATGTACTGTTTATTTGGAGACAGCGTACACAGCTGGTTCATCATCCCAGACTAACTACTGCAAAACACCCCTCACAGCATGGAGACACTGTACATGGTTCGTACATGGGTCATGTACGTACATGGGTTAGAGTGTTAGGTGCAAATCTGATATAATAATCACACATTTCCCATTCTGTACATAAAGGAGCATTCCCTTCTCTACCTCTCTACAGACTGGTACACTGCTTGCTCTACTGCCAAGTGCTCCCACCATTCATTCCCATGTATGCAGGTAACCTCGACAGTCATGAAGCCATCCGCACACAATCCCATGCTCCCCATTCCCTGGTTATCTGCTCCTCCAAAGGTGGCAGTGGCACATCACAGGCACGTCTACCCACACATACCTGGACATCCAGTGGCCAGCTTGGGCACTTGGCAGTTACTGCCTGGTATTCTACCTCCCACAAATACAGTACAGCCTGGTGGCCAGAATTCCAGACCATGGTGTGTATGTGCCATGGTTGTCAATGGGCTAGGGGGTGTGTGTACAGTACGTGGTCACTGGGTGAGTGTCACAGCAAACGTAGGGTGCATGTTGAAGTATACGGTTAGAACATCCATGCCATTTATGGGCAGATATGTACACAGGTCACAGCAACTACAAAGGAAGAGTGCATACATATGTACGTAAGAGTGCATTGCTATGCACAATTACATATACTGGAAACTCACCTGACGGATAACGGAGTTACTGTATTTGCAGCTAAAATGTCTTGGCTGTTTGCTCTATTCTTATGTGAATCCAGCCTGCAAGCTAGGGAAACTACGTCGGCCTAAGTTTTCCCCTTATAAAAGATACTATTTACGACTCACTATACCATTCACCCATTCAACTACAGTACATGCACTACACCCACAAGCATCTACACTCAACCCATACACTATCTCCACACGACCCGACAGTCCCACCCCACACAGCCTATCTACGTATGTCGATCCCCTTCATCAAGCACTCGTAGGCCACTTGCACCAGGTTCAGGCCAGCTTCGTCCACCTTGCCTATAAAGGACTCACGGTCATGGACTGCAAAGTAGTACTTTGTGGGACACAGCACTTCTATGGCCCTGCGTTGCAGCTCTAACCATTTCCCCACCCCACTCTCCACCCACCTCTCTCTCGCCACTGGCTCCTCTGCTGCCCCTCCCTCCTCCCCTCTACTACTGCTGTCGTAGGTGGTGTGTGTGGAGTGACCACTCACACGGACCTCTGTAATCACACTCAACTCGTCCATTGGAAGACGCTTCTGAGACACTGCAGTGTGTGGCTCATTGACTGTTGGGGGCGCGGGAGACAGCAGGAGTATAGAGCAGGGGACGTTGTGAGTGTCAGCGTGGGTTCTGTCACCTTCTCCAGGTTTGCCACATCAGTCACATGGAAAGGTTCTGCAGACAGAAGGAATTCACAAGTGGGAACGCAGTGAGTTCGTATGACACACACACACACACACACACACACACACACACACACACACACACACACACACACACACACAACTGAAGGCTTGCTACTTGCCCAGCTATGAGTGTGACTGACACACTCCTGGCCGTACCTTGCTGCCAAGGAGGAGCTGGGCGCTATCACACATTGCATAGATTCTCTGCAGAGAGAGAAAGGAAGGACAATGCTAGTACACTGAATGACGAACACAGGTGGACAGCAAAGACACAGGGTGACATGTCACCGTACACAGCCCTTTCTCACAAAACAGTTCACCTGTCTACCTTTCGCACACCCACAGGTGATCAGAGCCCCTACCACCAGCCCCTCCTTTTCTCAACTCATCTGCTCCCACCTCCCTCCCTTACCTACCATTCAGCCCCTCCCACCAGTCCTCCCTCTGTCACCTCACTCAGCCCTCCCACTAGCCCCTCCCACCTTGCTGCCATCTATGTTGTCCGGCTCTCGTGCGTCCTTGCTCTGCTTCATGGTGGTGAGGATGTAGTAGAGCAGTCCATGGCTCTTCCCCCTTTCGGCAGTGGCTCCAGCAGCAACCACATGCACCTACAGAGGGAGGGGAGGTGGAAAGAGGGAGAAAGGGATCAAGAAGGGGGGCAGAGGTGGGGAGAAGAGGTACAGGCAGAGGCTAGTCCCGCTGGCAGCCCCTACCTTCCTGGAGGGAAAGGGAGGGTACAAGGTGGGGTGAGGTGTGGGTGAGGTGTGGTGAGGTGTGGGTGAGGTGTGGTGAGGTGTGGGTGAGGTGTGGGTGGGGTGTGGGTGAGGTGTGGGTGAGGAGGGGAACAGTTCGGTTGAGGATGATTGCAGAAAACTGGCTGAGGTCTTGGCTCTGACCTGCATGTACGTACGTATGTACGTACCCACCTGTGAGACAAGGCTGACTTGAAGGAAGTCTGAGAAGGCTAGGGAAAGCTCATTCCTGTCCTTGACCAGTTTGAGGAAGGCGTTGCCTGCTGCCAGCCGCAGGTGGGCCAGGGAACAGGAGCTGGAGTGGGTGGTGCACAGAGCAGGGTAAGTAAGACACACAAAGAGAAGTTCTAAAGCATATTATCAATATGATGCAGTACAGTAGGCAGTATAGAAATACACAGTGGATAAGCAGTACCATCATATCTCGGATGCAATTCTATGAAATCAGCACTGTCAAATGCTGTACAGTACAGAGTGGGTCACCACCTCCCGTCTGTGACTCACCCACCTCCCATCCTCATTCACACCTCTTACCACTTAGTTTTGCCCGTCAGTCTCTACCTTCGCATTGCTATTATTGCACAATTGCGAAGGATAGGTGGATAGGCATGTGAGACTACCCATCCCTCACTCACCCCCTCCCACACCACACACTCACCCCCTCTCACCCCACCCACCTTCCACCCCACACTCATCCCCTTTCACCACTCAGTCATCCCTCCCACCCCTCACTCACCTCCTCCCACCCCACACTCACTCCCTTCCAACCCACACTCACCCCTCCCACCCCACACTCATTACCTCCCATCCCACACTCACCCCTCCCTACCCACACCCACCCCTCCCATCCCACAGTCACCCCCTCCCACTCACACTCACTCCATCCTCCATGTGTTGTTGAGGTCCCCACTCCGTGCCAGCATCCCGTGCAGTAAGGTCAGCACTAGCTCTACTCTCTCTTGAGTCATGCAATCCTGACCTAGCAGCCAGTTCACCATCAGTTTCACACACAAGATCTGCAAGGAGGAGAGGGGCAGGAGAGGTGAAGGGGGACATGGCGTGTGGTGAACACAGTACACAACATCTGGTGCCAACCCAAACAATTACCACATACGTATGTATGTACGTATGTATGCACATCTGGAGATACGTACATTGGATTGTCCTTGTTGTACCCACCTTCCTGATGACCTCTTGTGGCAGACTGTCTTCTGCACACCATTTGTCTAGATTCCCACTAAACTGACTTTTTGCTGACTGCAGCAAAGAGGGAACACTGTCACTATTGGATCTGCAGACGTACTGTACGTATGTCTGTATACGCACAAATGCTTCATTAAATGTATCCTACACTGTGTCACTTACTGTTTCATCCCTCCTGAGAACTTTCTTCACTGCAAATTCTTTAATAACAGAGTCTACATCTCCTTCAAACACTTCTGCATCGATCTTGGCTACTGCCGTAAGTGACGAGAGGATGGTGGGCAGTAGAGGCTTCTCCACATTGAGGCCACTCGCTAACTTCTGGAAGTGTAAAGTGAAGACACCACATGCAAAGGGAGCACCACGACTAACGTTCAGGTCACAAAGCAAACCTATGATTGTATGTACGCACACACACATGCACACACACACACCATACACACACAAACATGCACACACACACACCATACACACACACACACACACACACACACACACACACACACACACACACACACACACACACACACACACACACACACACACACACACACACACACACACACACACACACACACACACACACACACACACACACACACACACACAGAGAGAGAGAGAGAGAGAGAGAGAGACTGATTGTGACAGCTGGAACAAACGGGCTAACACATTACAAAAGAAAAGTGAAGCAATAGGAGACAAACACACAGCAACGTAGAAAACAAAACATTATACGGTATAGCCAGAAATGTTGGAGGGGAATTTATTTTGGCAGATTGGCGAGTTTGAGAGCAATCCGCCAATATTTCATCCGCCAAAAACTTCACAGTGTGATGTCATCATTGCTGGATAGCTTGTGTACTAGACTCGCCAGTCTAATCGTCGGCATGGATTTCACCATTGAAAGCTGTGTACGAGGACATTGCTTCTCAAATATGCTTTGTACAGCAAAGGAGAAGAGTTGGCTTGTCTGTCAATGCGAGGAAGGCGATCCAAATGACGTGTACACAGCCGCTGTAAAAACCGACGGGACGAAAACAGTCCAGATTAAGTGTAACAATAATTTGTCTAGTTTTCAGTTGCATTTCATCATCGATTTCGTCTTAACTTGAGCGGATACTAGATCATGGCCGGTTGAATTCCCAGCGCGTTCGATTAGCCATTTTGTTATGAATATCAGTATGGCTAAGACTGGCTCAACCGCCAAAGTAAATTCCGCCAAATGACATGTTTTCAGCCATCCGCCAAACTGTCTTCCCGCCAAAATTTCCGCCCATACAGTATAGATATGCATAACTTTGAGAATGGGATGTATATCAGTGATGTACCAGTTGTTCAGCTGACGAAGACCACGGGTCGAAACGTCCTGAATTAATGTATGACATCTATGTTGCGCGAACTGCTCAAAAACCTTTTCGTACCTCAAAGAGTTTCTCCATTGACATGTTCCTAATGGTGAGCTTCCCAATGCACTGCACAGCCCTTCTTGCTACCTCGGGAGGGCTGTACAGGGCACACCTCACAGCATGCTCCTCCAGGGAGCTGTACGGGGTACATACCAGGGAAGGAAAATGGACAGCCAGCCAGCCAGCTAGCAAGTCAGACATACATACATACATACATACAGACAGACAGACAGATGGAGGGACATATAGGAGGACAAATAGACAAATTGAATTGCACAGTCAGTCACAGATGGACTAGTCTCGTGTGGCCAGACCCTTTGCAATATTGTGCAAGCGCTCGCACAATACTGGAAGGAAAGGGTCTGGCCCCGTGAGACTACAGATGGACGGTAACATTGTAGTCTGGCCTGCTACACCCAACTTCACGTCACCACTTATTGTCGCAGAAGTTGGGTCTAGCGGGCCAGACTAGGAACACTGGTGCCTTAGACACACATTCCTCCAGCCCGCCACACAAACAGACACAGGAAGAATGAGGGAGTACAAGGGTAGATTCAGGTTGATGGGCATCCAACCAGTGCTCTCACACACCTCAGTGAAGCCCTAACAGAGGAGGTCTCCTTCCAAGGGTGGTCAGAGATCTTAAGGTATATCTGAAACACAGTGCACTCTGTGGAGGCAGACAGTGGCACAGCAGCATCAGGTACCACCTTTGATGGGACATAGTGTTTGCTGGTATACAAGTCACATCCTATACAATATCTTACATAAATATATATGTACTGTTATATTGCAGTAAGAGGTTCTCTTGTCGCCACAGATTGCTGAAAAGTGTATGACATCATCATCCTATTTCATTATTCCATAGTGTGTAATAGTGTTTAATAGTGTGAGCAGTGAACACCAACCCACTTACGTACCTTCAGACGCTGGCTGTCCATGCAGGAGAATGTCAACCAGTCCCTCAATCACTTTGGGTGACTGGAACAACCTTCCCATGTGCTGGGACAGAACCTGTGGGGACACAACACAGACCACACACAGCTCTCATAGCCACACATTAACCCTTTGCGGCATTTATATTCAGCCAGATTTGAAGCACACACCATCTTCAAACTGTTTACGCTGGTTACGCAAGCTCTCAACCAAGCCTGCTCCATTAGCACTTGTCATGTAGTTTGGCTGGCTCCAAAGGTGATCCCTTCTGTGATGGGCAGCAACTACTTAGCCTTCCCTGACTGGTGAGCAAGGCGACCCGTTCACTGATGAAGGTAGCAGTTGGCTACCGAAATGTCTGAACAAGTGCTAATTATTGGCTAGTGTGCAACAAGTGATACATGGAAACCCTACCTAGCCACTCAGAAATTACATTCTTGAGACTAGCAAATCAAAGAGGTTGGATCTTGGTTTTACACATGTCTCAATCCAAATTATTGAAGCATACACTTGCCAGGTACGTACGTATGTACATGATAGACTGTATACCGTATAGCGGGATATTTTCATGGAAGACAATTATGCGATTTCACTAAAAATGGAAGATTAAAAGTTAACTATTTTGTTCAAAACTAGCCTTGTCCATTTTACGGGCCATGTGATAACTAGTACTTAGCTATTTTGTTCAAAACTAGCCTTCTCCATTTTACGGGAGAACAGTTTGCGAAGTGAAAGTTCATGAATTTGACTGAATTGTGAAAATCGTGAACGAACTTTAAAGTTTAAACCTTGCAAAATTTTCCCACTATACGGTAAGCACATAACATCACAATACATAGCCCATGCCAGTGTCCTATGCACGTCACATGACCATCATGTGATGTCAAACGCCTACGTAGTCATGGGAGTGCTGCACACGTGGTCCTCACCTCCATCAGTTTGAGGATATCCACAATAGCTACATTCTCTTCTTCCTCTGAGTCTTGCTCGCCTAAGGCCGCAAGAGCCATCTCCGTCAGACACTGCACCCCTTCTGCGTCCACCAGGACTGGGCTGCAGCGGGCCAGTAGACGGCTCATCAGAGTCTGCAGCTCATGAGAGGACTGCAGGCTCTTGACTACAGATTGCTGCAGGGAGGAGACAACCTTCACAATGACAGTAACCAAAATAGACTTGATTCAAGGCCATTCCACTTGTACATGCTGCAGACTACAGAATACACACTACTTAGTGATGCAGCTGGTTATGGGCATCCCATTGCATGTCCTACTATCATGCCACACCCACTTCTAATACAGAGGAAGTCACTGTACACATATAACCTTTGACAGGCACGTCACATGCCTACATATGTATGTATGTCTGTACATTCACACACGTCTGAAGAGGTACACTTTGCAAGCTGCACCTCTACAGTCTCCACATGACACAAACCATAGATGCCATCCTCGGTGCGTACATATCTACGTAGTAAGCACTCACTTGTGGTCCATGCTGGCTCACCTTGGCTGCCAGTGCCTTTGCACACCCTGACTCCAAGCTGACTGCCTTCCTGACAGCTGATCTCAGCTCCTCATCTTCCATCAGCTTTGACGGCATGTCCTCTGCTACGTTACCAAGCTTTGAAGATTCAGGCATAAGTTCTGTAATAAAGAGATGGAAGAAGTGTAACGTGACAGATTCAAAGTTGGAAATTCACAATTGTCAACTTGACACTGCTAGTGTCTCAAGCACTGATAAAGACACTCAGCATGTACATACATGTATGACTACAGTGTGCTTGGCCCATGATCGTGTTGAGGTGGTTGGACTCACTAAGAATGGCTGTCATCCCCCTCTCCGTAGCTGACTGGTTCGGCTCACTCTGATGAACGCATACCACAAAGGAACAAACAGCCAGTCATCTCATCCTTGTCTGTCTCATCTTCCTCTTTGTATGCACTCCTTGTGCAAACACCCACCCTTGCACGTCCCCATTACCCACACAAGCAAGCTCACCTCATCAAACAGTCTCAATAGGTACTCCACATGTTGACGAAGCCTACACATCACATCACAACACATCACATCACATCACAGCAGAGTACAGTACAGCACAGCACGGGCAGCTGCAGGAAACAGGAGGAGCTCTGCCTGCACACACTACACACAACTCACTGCTGCTGACACTTGAGAATATCACTGAGTACTCTGTTGGGAGGGGATGCAACCATCGAGGCATGTTAACTACCATGACACAACAGCACTGTGTACAGTACATATGTACGTATGTAGCGGGTGTGCAGATGGATCTTTCCAGCCCCTCAGTCCTTTATCGTATTGTGCAGACATACGTACTTTGCACACCAGTCTGTGTGCACACGGTACATGAGCCACAACTGCTCTACCCACAGCACCCTACTACCTACCTACATACGTACCTCACTGCTAACACTACATGATGTGCAGCACTCAGCAGCCTTATGCCCAGTCCCAATTTCCATTTCAATTCTCCTTTTGAAGGAATAGGGCATGATGACATTGGGAGGCTGAAACCATCAAATGCCATTATGTATTTTACATTTCATGCCATTCAATGGTTTAATGCATATCAGTTCCTTAGCAATTTTGTCATGGTGGTATCCTGTGCTGTGAAAATGCCTTTGTTTGTACGCTCTGATCTCTAGATTCTTTCATCTGCGCTAATTTATACTGGATTCTGTCATCTCTTGACTCACACTGATCTGCTGTCAGAGGCAGACATTGTCATAACAACTCTTTGATTGGTGCCACACCATTTTGTCAAAGGAAGCCAACAGCTTTGACACCTCAGTGCCACTAGGTGCTATTCTCCCTGAACAAATATTGGAATGGCTATTGGGACTTGGTAAAGGTAAATACACACACACACCTTTCAAAGGCTATGTGTACATACGTCTTTACAGTCACTTGAAGCTGCCAAAGGAAAAGGGATCCGGTAAACACCCACACCCACCCACCCACCTCTTTCCATTCTCATCAAGCCTTGTGAACACCTGCAACAGTCTCTCCATCCTTTTCTTGGTGTCCAGTGTCTCTGGGACCACTTTTCTTGACCAGCACATCTCCACCAATTCCCTGCAGCAAGAGCCCACCTCACCCATCACTGCTGCACATGCCCCAGGCACAGTGGTACGCACACACTCAATGTAGCACATCACAGAACAAGACGCACAACTGACTACACTGACTTGTCTTCCAAGCTGTCCCTGAAGTACCCGTGAAGGACCTTGCTAGGGATCCACGCCACCTTGTCCTCATCTAAATCCTCTAACATTGCAACTCTATACAAACACATAACACATGAATAAACGTACATAGACTAAAACGTATAATATAAAAATATACTGTACGCTGAGTAAAACAGACTGTGTGTGCATTTAAGTGAAACTGCACACTGTGCCACAACTTACTCGCTGGCTCACTTCTCAAAGAGCTTCGACAAGCTGACTGTTGCCACCTCACGCACAGTCCACTACAGTGGGAATATAGCTGGTGACACACATGACACGTCATACCACCACATGCTGACAATGTCCTGGTGGCTGTGGCACTTTGCATGCTATTCAGCTACAGCTACTGTTGCTCTGGTCATGCACACTCAAACTGACACCACATGCACAGGTATGCACTGGTGCACACACTTTCTTGTCCGACATCCTGTCCTTCAGGTCACTCAGGAGCTGCAAGGAGTCAACAGACAGAGTGCAACAAACATGCCACCAATGCCAAACCTTGGACTAACAAGCAGGTGACTGACACAGCACAATAACTCCAGAACACACACCACTATATGGTCAACCAAATGGTTTGACCCAATCACCACCATTCAATTTCACTGTCCACCACCAAGCTATTGTGTACACACTGCTTGTATTGGATTTCATTATTAAAAATCCATGCAGGCAGGAATCCATAAAATTACACGTATTAATTACAGAAATGACATCATTGCCGTTGAATATACATAAACATAATGTATCACATTTACAGTAATAAACAGTCAGTTGGAATGCTGCTCTTTCATCTTTGTTCAGCTGCTGCTGTGGGTCTTCAAGCCTAGGACTGGATTCCACATGTTCCCTCTCCTGATCAGGTCTCTTCCAATTGCTCCGAGTGGATGGAGTATAGTAGTCCAATAGTCCAGGGCATTCCCCAGCGATGGAAATCCTTCCTAAAGCCTGTATCAATATTCTCAGCTCACTAATGAGTGAACAGGTTGTTTTGTGGTGCGATACTTGGTTTCTTGAGTTTCCCAAAACACAACCTACATGAGTATTCAGGGAGGGACTTGTGCCGCCAACTTAAAACACTTCTTACATATATGTATTAGACAGTCGACAGTTTTTGTTTTTGTGTTGCCCACTTAAAACACTGTGTGCTTGCAAAGTGACAAATTTTAGGAAGAGTGATTTCGCTTCCCAGTTTGTTGGGATTGGCGGTTGTAGCGTTCTTTGCACTGACATCAACAATGCCCCACACGCAAAGCAAAATCACTGAGTGTCTTGTTCCTCTTCACTTCACCTCATCTGGCTCAACGATTCACTTGGTTGAGCATGGGGATCGCTGGCCTTGCATGGTGTTGTCATCAGGTGGTATTGTGCAATAGGGCGGAATGTTTAATCGTTACAACAGCAATTCTTGGGGAGTGACACGAGCGTGTCTGACGAACAAGACTATCACAAGGGCTGCCTAGACAGTGTACATTATACGTACATACTACGTACTGTATGCCACATTGCAAATTTCACAAATCCCCTTCGAAGTGGGTACTAAGCTTTTGGATATAACTTAATGTAAAGGAGGCCCTCTCACATGAGACCACAGGACATCTGCCAACGGTAGCAGGAGCAAGGGCTTTGGACACTGAGTAATTAAGAGCCTACTTCACTAATCCACCGTCTTACATACTATGACACCATGCATAAGCATATACAAGTATAAATGCTTGCAATAACTAATTAGTACTTGCTTATTTGCAAAAGTAGTGATTGCGAACATTCTGTGATATGTTGAATGACTAATCACTGGTACTATTACCCCAAACCAGCCTGCTACACTGAAACAGTGTTAAGCAAGCTGGGGGGCGGTAACTTCGCCCTATTGACTGGGTACCAGTGATCTGGGGAGGCATACACGTACAGTACGCGACACGGATAACTTAACTTTTTCCTAAGACGTTTACTAAGGAATACTGCAGGTGGCCTTGCGCCAAAATGTGGGCGGCTTAGCAAACAAATCACGGATCTTTCATGCGCAGGTGTGTATGAGGCCGACCATTACCATGGCTTTATGGTTTACATATGAGTGACTTCTCTGCTTCACGTTCGGTGCAGCAAGCCTTCGCAGTCCTTTTACTGTTACATGGACATTGACTATGGAGCTCGAGATAGTGTGGCCTGCTATCCCCTACTTTGTTTTCCCGATTGCACGTATTGAGGTGCTCCCACTAGTCGGCCATTTGCTATCTGTGCACACTTTAGCTAGGCACTGTTGCTCAGTTGCTGTGAGTCCAAGACTGAAGTTCACGTGCACGAATGAATATCCTTTTGTCGACAAACAGAACCCTTGCGCAAACAGCTGCCTTTTACCCTAGATGCGCTATCAACTGCGTATGCTATAGGGATTGCTTACCGTCATTTTCCTTATGAGTCCGCACAGAGACACATCTAGCTACATCCGCGTGGAAGAGTACGGAATAACTGTCATTTTCCTTTGGGATATCTTCCAGCAACGCCAGCAGTCAGATATATATGCCAGCAACGAAAAAGCTTGGACGCCTGTGGAAAAGTTAACCTATCTGTGCCGCATACTGTACAGTACGGTGCGTAGAAAACATGACGGTAATTCTATTTGCCGGTTAGCGTTTTTCGTCGTTACCGCTCCTATAAATGTGAATATTTTCGATTACCTGTTAGCGTTTAACCGGTAAAGATTAACAGAATATCGGAAACCGTTATCAGTTGACGTTTTTGCACCTATACTCCGCTCAGATCATAAAATGCTGAATTTGGGGACGCTTTGAGACGCTGCTACACGTGGAGTGCACACCTGTGAAGACGCTACTATTCGGAGCCGAAAGACTTGGAGATGCTTGGATCAGCACACGACCATTCAGAGAGACTTGCTATTCCGAGCTGATTGAAGAGATATGGATACTATCATCATCAGATTCGAAGACAACGGCTCAGTGCGCTACGATGGGAAGGAGTACGTAGAAAGTCTCTCCAAGGTATGCAGAGAAACGAGCGTGACTGGAGAGCTACAGATCAGTAAGAGTGTCATGGTGAAGACGAAGGAGTTTGGAAGGCCGTGGTTGTTGATCCTGAGCCTTCCGCAGCCACCACCAGTTAACCATTAAACGCTACCGATTAATGGTTCACTGTTCGCGGTTTGCTAGCAATAACCGATGATAACTGTTATCAGTTTTCGGGTAACATAACGTTTTCTATGCACCGTACCAGCACCGTAGCGTATAACACAACCAAATACCCCAAACAGGGTGGATGTGCTGTCTGTGCCACCTACGTATGTAAGTACTGGAATTACTGTTGCATGTGGTTTGACTTGTAGAAGCACGTACCACTGGGGTGCTGGAACAGCAGTGTTAAAAAGTACATGCATTCATATGTCATGACATGAACACGGGCATTATCCTGCGCTCTCTCAGTGTACAGTCTGCAATGAAACACTGACATTGGACCAGCACACAGGCAGATATGCAACTACAGAGAAGCCCTACACACACACATACGCGCGTGCACATGCACACACATACGCGCGTGCACATGCACACACACATACGCGCGTGCACATGCACACACACATACGCGCGTGCACATGCACACACACATACGCGCGTGCACATGCACACACACATACGCGCGTGCACATGCACACACACATATGCGCGTGCACATGTACACACACATACGCGCGTGCACATGCACACACACATACGCGCGTGCACATGCACACACACACACACACACACACACACACACACACACACACACACACACACACACACACACACACACACACACACGCACACACACACACAACACACACACACACACAAAGCCACAGAATGGCTTCACCAGGGCCAACCTGTGCCGGAGTGAGGTCCATGTGCTGGGCAGACGAACCCTCTCCTCAATGTCATGGCAACGGCTGTGGAGAGCAGCTGCACAGACAGACGACAAGAGAGATATTCGAGCGGCACACAACACTGTACCACTAAGAATATGTATTTCTTGATGGCTTTCACTAAATGCTGAATAGGGCGTGCAGCTTATGTACGTGTTCAGTATCCTGTAAATTGTGAAACATTACACACAATATTTCCTATTATACAGTACGTGGTTAGTTACGTACGTACATACGAATTTATGTGTACCAAGAGTATTATACAGAATAGCACACACTTTTACAGCAGAAATAGTGGGACAGTTGGAAATGTGGGTAAAACCAAGGGTATACTTATTCATTGCAGTGGCTGTGTTCATGTGCGTATCTGAGCAAAGCTGTCCACATGCATGCATACACATACGAACATATGTCAGATTCTAACGGTCTATAATAGTCAATGTTGAAATGCACAAATATTATGAGGCCTTCACTCATATGTACTGTACATAGTTTTATCATGTACACTCTCCTTCCCTGCAGCTCACTCACTCCTCCCCTTACCTGACACGTCATCTATAAGAGCAGGTTGGTGTTGGAAAAAGGAAGAACACATCTTGACTGTCTCCAACCGCACAGACAAGTCAATGTCCTCAAACCTGTAGTGGACAGCAGCAGACTACAATACCCACAGTTATTGCAGCAGGGATGGTGCAAAAATGATTCACCCTCTGCACTTTGTCTATATGTGAAAATATCGTACGTGCATTGCATTCAGAAATTTTGGGGGGCTTCTGCATGGCTAGGTACGTAGCTGCATTATGTGAATCGGAGAACTCCTCTAGCCAAAAGTTGTTAAATGATGTCGTTGTCAAATGATGTACAATTCATATGTTTCAATGCAATCTTCAGAAGTTAGAATTTGTTTGTTTGCTTCCAATTTACATCTAAGGACTCAATGCATGGTCTGCACATATGCATGTATGTATGCATGTATGTATGTATGAGCGTATGCATCTGATTCTTGACAGCTGCTGACCTGCCCAGGTAGGCCTTCCAGAGTGCTGGGTTGTGCTGGGCGAGTGAGGACCCTTCAGCAGAGAACATGCTCCCAAGGAATTTGGTGACCTGGAGCCTCTCTGATCGGTCCAAGCTCTGAGGATGGAAGAATACACCCATCACACTGCTACTTCTACGTGCAACCAACACTCAGGAATAGTACAATACAGTGCTACTTGGTTTGAGAGACCACTGTCAAGAGAGACCACCTGTTTTAAAGACCTTTTTTCAAGCACCGTTTAATGTTTCAATGTGTTAGTTGACCTGTGATAAGAGACCACCTGTCTTGAGAGACCACTTATTTCCGAACCATGAGGTGGTCTCTCAAACCAGATAACACTGTATTAAATAGTAGGGAAGGCTCAAGCGATGAAAGAAACTTGCATGAATTTGGTAAAGAAGTTGGTTTAGGGGACTAAGATAGGCATACATCTGAATATTGGCACCAGTCGCTCCTTCTCTGCATAGAAGGCGTGAATAAAGTCAAAAGGCACGTGTTACAGTAGAGGTGACGAGGCAAATACTGGGGTGGTATGACAAGACCAATGTTTTCAGTCCTTTTTGGTTGCACTACATACAGTACTGGTATTGGAGGCTGCGCAAACATACAACAACAACAACATTGCCTTCCAGCACTTCCTGCAGAATGCACTTTGTCGTACTCAAGTTGGCAAATGATTGTCACATAAAGCAGCTGATGCAGATTCTCAAGGAATGACATTTTGCTTGAAAAAGGGTTGAGTCAGCTGTACTATTGACAACAGAGCCCTGGGTGCAATTAGGATCAGGGTTCATGGCCATTGCAGAAGCCATATTAGTGCTGAGGACACAGTCACACATGCACACGAACACACATACCTACACGCACACAAACACACACACACACACACACACACACACACACACACACACACACACACACACACACACACACACACACACACACACACACACACACACACACACACACACACTTTGAGTTTGAACTCCAACTGTGGCAGAACAGCAGTGAGGGTGGAGGGGTCAACCTTGCTCAGCTCCAGCATCAGCTCATACACCTTCTCTGCTATCTCACTGTCCGACTGCTGCCCCACCAGGAGCACACTCACAAAGGACTGCAAGGCAGGGCCAGGCAGGGAGGGTATACAGCAGCCCAACTCACTCCACACAACAGCAAAGTCAGCATATGTATACTGTACGTACAGGAACTTAAAAGCTCTTAGACATTCTCACCTGACATATGTATGGCTCCAGGTCAGCTGCAGTCCTCTTGATGAGCGCCTTTGCCAGCTGCCGGCAGGCTGCCTCCTACAGGTAGAACAGTGGGTCTGTGTACCTCATTCACAGAGTGCTTTTGTATGGATTGCTAGTCCCTCTCACCTCATCTGAAGCCAGCAGTTGTTGAAGTATTCCCTCCACAAGGTCCTTCGGGATGTGCTCTGCCTCCCTCAAAATGACTGCCATGATGTCGAGCATGAGGTGGCGCACTGAGATGTCATGGGCTTCACTGCAGCACACATCAGCAGTAGCACAATCAACAAGCGAGACATGCCAGGAGACATGCCCTGTTAATACACACTACACAGTACATGACAATTCAACCTCAACACATCACAGCCACACACTACCCACTGCTAACTCCATAAGCAACGAATGAGGACCCTCCATCTCCTCCCACGTACAGTAGTACACTAACCTCACTACTTCAAAGAAGATCTGGAAGAGTCTGGACAGGACCTCTGCCACTCCACTGTCCGTCCGCACAAGGAAGGTGTTGAATTTTGCCAGGTTCTATATGAGTACACACCACCCAGGGGTCGCGTGTCTGGTCAACAGCAAACACACCCCACCCTAGCCACACCCACCTGTAATAGCGACAGGTAATGTTCATAGAAGGGTCCTTCCGTCTCCTCCAAACACTGCAGCTGACTCACAAAGAGTGACAGGATCTCCTACAGCACAACCAAGTGCACCACACCATACACAAATGTACTACACTATAGACAATGTACTACACTATAGACAATGTACTACACTATAGACAATGTACTACACTATAGACAATGTACTACACTATAGACAGTGTACCACACTATAGACAATGTACTACACTATAGACAATGTACTACACTATAGACAATGTACTACACTATAGACAATGTACTACACTATAGACATTGTACCTAACACTGCATGTAGACAATGTTCCATATTGTAGCCAATGTACTACACTGTAGACAATGTACCACACTAGAGAAGAGCTGGGAGCCCTTTACAAGTGGACAGGCCATTCTGAAGCTTGCTACAGTGTGTGGCAGATGTGTTTTTAATATGAACAAATTGTAGATATTGCAATCACTGTTCTATAGGCAATAGGGTTACGAGGTACTAACAGTATTACAGTGTAAGCTCAATGTAAGCTACTCATCACATATCACACATTAACCATCCATCACTCCAGTATTTAGGGATTTACTCAATGCAGTTGAATGTTATCTATAACTGATTACCTACGTATTGTGTAAATTCGCAAATGTAAGCTGTATTAGTTTTTGATTATAAGTAATCTTGCCATTAGATATAGTGATCAATCAAAAGTGCAGTGGCTAAAGCTGCCCCAGACTTTCCTTTGCACTGGTGATTGACTTAGCTGTTGACACAGCACCCACATAGTGTGTGCTCTCTCTCTTGGATCAGGTCCATACACGATGGCCCTTCAAATATGCTTACATAGGCTATGAACAGGTGTACACTTTACAAGCACTTCTACACTGTGACTAGTGCAAAGGTTATACACTGTATATGTATGTATATATGTAGAAGGAAGGGGTATGAATGGAATAAAAGTGGTCACAGAGGATCTCCAAAGGGCATGTTGCCTAACACAGTTACGTAGGCTAGAGCGACTTGTGTGTGTGTGTGTGTGTGTGTGTGTGTGTGTGTGTGTGTGTGTGTGTGTGTGTGTGTGTGTGTGTGTGTGTGTGTGTGTGTGTGTACCTGCAGGTCCTCCAGTTCGTAGGGAGCATCTGGTGCATAGATACGCAGCACGTCAGCAATGGCTTGAGCGGCGTACAGCCGGACTTGTCTGTCCCTGTGAGTGAGGATGGGACGTCTGGCAAGGGAGAGGGCCACTTCTGTGAGTCCTATTGGGGGATCCCCCTCCAGCTGGTCCATCTCTTGCAGGTACTGACAGCAGCTCTGCCGGGAGTGGAAAGTAGGGGATTAGAGGAGGATGGTGAAGTGGACAGGAGGCAAGTGAGAAGCACGTGTCCTTCACCACATCAACTACGTACGTATGTATGCAGCATGATGCTACTGCAACCAGATCTGCACATAAACCATGTGCGCTAATATGCACATTAAATGTAGCATTTCATTTCGGTTCCAGCAATAACACTGAGCTGCCCTGCTGTGGAGCCAGACCTCCCCTTCTCTCCCATTTCATGTACAACGGTATCACTGCCGGAGGCATGCAGGGCCTGGTGAACAGGCTATACCAGTTTTGTTTGGAGCCACCGGACGAATGCCATACAAAGTCCTAACTCAAATCCACCCAAATCTGGCACAGCCCTCCCCATCAGGAAGCATGCACACGACAATGCACTTTGTATGATGCGATATGACAAAGTGCAACACAACTGATGAATAAGCAGAGTGTGCGGCACTAGCTGTCACTCCTCCTGGGTTGATGTGTCATCCACTGACAGCAAGCTGAACCGAGGAAAGCGCACTAGTGAAGACGCGTCGTCTGACGAATGGAGCACAAGCTGCAACAGCCGCTAAGCTTTACATTAGAGTTACAGACAATCCGGTGGACACATACCACATACCCACCTGTAGTCTTCGTCACAGCTCATCTTTGGATAGCTTGGAGGATATCTCCTTGACTGGCAAGGTGACTGAGCCTTGCTGCGAGGCATCGCCGCGCACCCACTGAACCCGCCGAAACTAGCAGAGGAAGCCCCCAACTCTATCACGGGGCGTGTCCTTAGGACACATCCGCTCGCGCCTTTTTTAGATCAACGGTGAGCATTCCAAGCGGAGAGCGGAAGTGTGCTGCAATGCTTATAATTATATGAGATTTACAGAATATAGTATATAGGTTTCTATAGGTGGTACGAGATGGTACAAGAACCCTCTAGTAGTTAGCTGTGAGACTTCCTAGCTCAATGTAGCTAGCCTATCAGTTGTCTCCCTCGGTCAAGTACTTGTTTTCACCGTCGATCTGTGGTAGCTACGCAGACTGGTTGGAGTTTTGGCTAGCTAGCTGTGTACATGTGCTTATTGAACTATGTTGGCTTGTGTGGCAAACTGCAAAGATAGGCCAAGACACGTAGCACACAGTTGAACATCTGATGAAAGGGGACTTGGCCCGCCTCATTATATTGTTAGTTTGAGATGTGTAGTGAAAAGATGTGTGGCAAATTATTGGAGTGTTATTGCAGCTCAGTGTTATTGCTGAAACCAATCTCCACCTTGCCAACAGTCTCCTTCAGGTCACCATGGTAACTATCATGGTACACCGTCACATCAACTGCACAGGATGACACACATGCAATAACATTCATGGCGGGTTAAAATGGACTGGACCCCCAGTGCCATCCATGCACTTGTCACATACAGCCCTAGTTCCACCAGGCTCAACCCATTTCTCATCAGAGTAGGTTTACCACAGTAGAACGTTTATCACAAATACGTATACGGACATATACATACGCATTTATGCATATGTATATGTCTATGTATTATGTATAAGAGACTGAGAATAATGCCTTAAAACGCCACACATCGAGTAGTTACAAGCTAATGGAAATCAGAATACTTATGTAATACCATTACAACACTCTTTGCCTACAAAGAGCTCATGGTCATGGTCTGTAATTACAGTGGTCTGAGAGGGAGGAGCCTACGTACATATATAAGTGCTGGCTACCTCTTTCTAAACCAATCTCCTGGTTTAATGACCTGGATGTCCACACTGCCATAGACACATAGCTAGAGGGGATAGCCAAACAGTCTGTAATTACAGTGGTCTGCTGCAGAGGGAGGAGCCTACGTACATAGCTTACTGATGAGTCCAACCACAGAGCAGGTTGCTACTGTTGTGAAATATAAGCACTTTTTGGGGAGAATTGGAAGGTGATTAGGCTGTGAAGATGGGCATTCTGAGGCACTGTGGAGCTGTGATATGGACGGTCTGACTCACCTAGGCTAGTGAAAGTCTAGCTACATTCGGTTGGCTCTTGGCTAGCTACATGTTAATAACACAATTGAACTTCATCGCATGTTTCACGCAGCATGCATTAAATGGCATGTATAGTGACGTAATGCTATCCCACATGCACTCCTTATCATTAGTATTGCAAACAGAGGAAAGGTCTTCTATCTAGCGTACTCCCAATTCACCCTTTGAACTCCCTGAGTGCACGTGGTCATCGTCCACTAGTGGGCCGGCATTGTGGACCCATCGCTGCCGATCAACAGGGGTTGGCAGGGTCGTCGGGGTAACTACATTCAACTAAACGCAGTTGATCTAGAAATTGCTCTCAAGCCTGAGACTGCTGAAGGCTGCATTTCACAGAGGCAGCCATTTTGCGTACGCGTGCGGGGGGAGGGCGGGACAGGAATTCCAGGGGGGAGGTTCTGTTGTGGAAGTGTGGGCGCGCGTTGTGCGAGAGAGAATTTGCCTGTGGTCGTCATTCATTGAAGTGTTTTCCTCAGGCACAATCAGCAGAACTGAGGTGAGTTTGTTTCTTTCTGACTAGTAGTGGCCGTGTCCCTATAGCTAGGTCCCGAGTATACAACGTGGCTTAGCTATCTCTGTGGAGCTAGCTGGAGGAGCTACTGGGACAGTGTACGTAGAGTGTACAGCAAATTCTTGTGAACAGTGTCTTGTGTGAGGTTTGCTCGAATGCGACCGATGCAGTGTCTGCGGAAGAGTGAACATTCATTTGATGGAAGCGTACGTATTTCTGCTCATCTTGAACGAATTCGGGTACCCCTTTCCTCTGAGCCAGGAAGCTATATTCCTGGCCGTTTTCACTTCATTCTCTGCCTCACCGATTTCACTGGGCTAATTGCAAGACACTGAACAATGGGTCGATACGGCGATTGCTACCAAGCGGAAGGTTGACTGGCTCAGAGACTGCTCTGTAGCTAGCTACGTACCTGTGTGCGTCTGGTTGTTTGGCCAAGCACGCTCCACAGTTCAGTGCAGAGCCACCCTATGCACTGCCTGAATGAGGATCCTCGGGCAGGCTCTGGTCCTGCCAGTCTATGGCCACGGGAGCTCCATCTGCTGCATCACTCACTGCCGGCTGTGTCTTGTATGCTGGGAGTGGCTTTGTGTAGAGTGTGACAGGACACATTGCTTACAGTTGAACATCTGATGAAAGTGGACTTGGCCCACCTGATTATCGTTGGTTTGGGATGTGTAGTGAAAAGATGTGTTAAGAAATTATTGTTATTGAAGTAATATTGTGTTCCCCCCCTTTCTTTATGTGCAGGTGACATGCCTATTTCATTGGAGCAGTGGCGCTTGGCAATTGGGTTGTGGAACGCCCGCATCCAGCGGACACTCGTCATCAGGAGAGGAGTGAAGCGGGCACCGTCCTGTCAGGAAGGGTCGCCTTCTACACCACTGCAATCCCACAGTGGGGAAAAGATGTTCAAAACAAAGAAAAAAGCAAGAAAGAAACACAAAGATGGCAGTTTGGGTGATCCAGTTGCAACTGACAATTTTTGTAATGACTTGATTGTTCTTGGAGCTTCGACTACAATGTGTTCTGGAGGAAATGAATGTGGCGATGGTTCATTCAGGAGTCCTGTAGCCCCGTTGCTGGAGCTGTTAGAGTGCAGCGTGTTGGGTGCTCTTCTTGTCATCATGATGCTCCTCCTTCGAAGTGGCAACGTGGAAAGTAACCCTGGCCCTGTGGAGGGAGGTGGGTAGCTGTGTGCTTAATGGACAGTTTACTTGAGTAATGAGCATGTTTGGGCAGTAGCTGAGGTCGTGTTAGCCATCAGTAAAACTGGTTGTTGTGTGAAGACTTGGAAGGAATTGCAATATTAATACTGTAAGATGGTAAGGTTGTGAAATTATAGCTAACTATGCATGCTTACGTGTGTGTACACACAACGGAAGTGGTGTGGAAAGTGAATCTGACATCATTGTTGACAACACTACAGTAAAGGATACACCTACTAATGCAAACGTATTACTACATTATTTTAGAGCAAAGGTTGCTACCTTTGTAACAACTACACCCCCCCAAGAGGGTATGATATGGAAAGAAACTAATCACACACAACTACCGGCTGATCTCTTCCTTGCATTGATTCACTTGGTACCTCTGGTAATGAGATTGAGTATGGGGTATGGAGTGATGGTGTGGTGTATGTGGGATCTGCCAGTAGGTTGAAGAACCTGAGACCTGCTGACTGCACCTCAGTGGTGAAGGCCACTAGTCTCTGTGCTCGCTCATAAGTAACAAATGGTGTTTTTTCTGTAATGGGTTCGAGGATAGTTTAATTGAGCTGCAAATTTCCAGTTACCAATGGTCAGCCTGCTGTGTATTTTTATTGTTGAAACTGCCACTCATGCCTTCAGCACTGAAAGTCAACCTCTAGCCAATTGATGTCCATTTGGGAGTTTTCCAAGTGATTTGCCCTCACCAGTGCTGCAGGGACATTTATAGGAGCATAGATACTCTGGAGGAGTGGGAGCAACAGGCATCCGGGTGTATTCTAAGTAATGATACCACTGAATTGCAGGACAGATGAATAGTCTGACTTTGTGTTTGTGAATCCAGCTAAGTGTGTCACTCTTTACACAGTGGGGTGGACTTAGGGGAGGGGGCACAAGACGCATTTGCCCCCGCTTGCTATATTCTTGTCCCCTCTTTT
This sequence comes from Aplysina aerophoba, assembly GCA_949841015.1. Taxonomy (NCBI): domain Eukaryota; kingdom Metazoa; phylum Porifera; class Demospongiae; order Verongiida; family Aplysinidae; genus Aplysina; species Aplysina aerophoba. Next base: position 3,908,981 of record OX465037.1, on the reverse strand, counting down.
AAATCGATCAAGCCTAACGACATTCACATCTTGGCTTGCCCTTTTTTCTTTATGCCTTAACCTGACTTCCCCCCTTGGGAATATTTCTGAATACAGCACTGACAGTAATGATACAATACTTGCAGGCATGCTAAGTAGTGTGACATGTATGTGGTTTGTGTGTGGGTCCGAGTGTAGAGCCAGTTGACCTATATATGATACCACTGTTGTGTGTACACAATGGTGGAGGACACACCTTAGGAAGTGGTACCCTAACCTTTAAGGTCATGCACTTCTATGCAGTACACTACTAGGGCTTCACGTCACAATAACCAGCCATTTACCCGCAATGCAATGTGATTGTTAACCTGAACTGCAATAGAGCACTCACTGTCTGTGTGTCACCATGTGAGCATGAGTCTGCTGGGGACACTGTGAGTAGAACTGTGTTCAGCTGTCAGTGTTGGGGGGGGGGGGGGAGGGAGAGGTTGATGAAATTACCACTGTAATAATCAGAGAGTGCAGTAGCACTCTCTCTGTAGGGATGGTACCGGTTGATTTGTAGTTCGTATATATTGGTATAGAAGCAAAATTCCAAAATACACTGAAAGTTTAGAGGTAAATATAGAATAGCCACACTGTAAAATGACCTTAAAGGCAAACAAAAATGCTCCAAAAAGAAATGAAAAAGAACTTCAAAATCTTCCTTTTTGTTTTCTTCATATTCTTCTTCATATTCTTCGCTCGCTATAATTAAATGAATAAGTAATCTATCGAATTAGCAAATGTAAATCACAAGTTTTAGGTGCTCGGTCCTGATTTTAAATACTCCAACTTTGTTGTCACTTGCGTTGGTATGGAGTTACGGTCACAACCTTTAGTTACTACCGAAGTAGGCATAGTATTTGTGTGTGCGTGCCACAAGTTCTCAGGTATTTGTGTATATTTATCCTGCCATAGCTAGCAATGTCATAGAGCTTGGTAGCACTCTCTATGTAGAGATGATACTGGTTATTTAGTAGTCCCTATGAACAGCATAGGAGCGAAAACCAGAAGAAGCAGAAACGTGACGATTGTACAGCTAAATGTGTAACAGTCATACAGTAAACTGACTTCGAAGGCAAGCAGGTGTGTCCCGCTGTCAGATAAGGATTCAAAATTGCCCGCTTTCTTCTACAGTGGTTATAAGTGCTCCTGTCTCCTGATTCAGCCTATAAAAACTATAGAAACTAGAAAAGTAGAAAAAATTATAGAAAGAATAATTAAGGTTGTAGGGATGGTACAAAAAGCACAGAAACAAGAAGGGATATTATGTGGTGAAATTTGCTGTGTGTGGTCTCCGCATACAAGGGTATGTTCTGTCCTTTTTTTACCGTCCCTACATCCTTAACCATTTTTGTATAAATGTTTTGTTCTTTTCTTTGCATATACCATGCCAGTGAAAGATGCGTGAGCACGAATGCTGTATATTCATTCCTGTGTACATACTATAATTCTGGTATAATTGCTATTTCACATACCTCTTTGTGCAATCTTGTCATTTCTCAGGAGCAAGCTCTCTGCTGGACGTTGGCTCCAAGCCCACACTGGAGGAGCTGGACAAGCTCATTGTGGGTCGCTGCAGTGGGTGGGAACAGGCAGCACTTCGCCTCGGGGTGCAGTCCTTAGTGATAGAGACAGAGAATTGGAATAACCCCAGTAATGCCGAGGAGGCTTATCGAGGAGTTCTCCACAGATGGTTGCAGCGTGCACCTGGTACAGGTGAGACAGAGAGGACTTGGCATTCTGTTTTAGAGGCCCTGGAGACAAGTGGGCACAGTCAACTAGCAGAGCAACTGAAGAGAGAATACTTTGTGGATAGTTCTAAAGGCCCTATTTCCCCTCTCTCGCAGACTGTAACTTCAGCAGGTGAGTCATGCAATTCAACCACTTTGACTAGCCTCTTATTCCCAGCCGAATATTTGCCACCATTTGGTTGTCCTGAAGTAGTCTGGCAATCAGAGTGAAAATGACATGGCACTAGGCTACCGTTCTATCAGCACACATTTTTGTGATACCCGAGCATCCTGAGACTTGAAGCAAAGGAAATGTGGTATACATGAGAGACATATCCAGCGTTTGTTTACACTAGCAGAGACACCTGAATTTGACAGGGTTCTCTGCTATGGCACTCTCACGAGGGTGCTTTAATGATGGTAGTTCCACGACAGCACTCAAGTGATGCCTATAAAGTGAGGCTACAGTGAAATCTCACAACTTTCGGCCAACTCACGGCTACACTGCTAGGCATGCCTATATTACTCCTACGTCATAATGATTTTGCTTAGATACATACGTACTTGGATTGCATTGGATGTTCTGAGCATGAATAGATGCATCCCGACCCACACCAATGGAATGTCATTCATGTATCGTGCAATTGTTGAATCTTGAACTCCACTATTTCACCACCGTGTGCCGCTTTCCTTTTCCCGGGACAATGCTCCCACAGCCGCATACATTAAACATCAACACTTAAGAAAAAGGTCGCACAGTATTGCCCCGAGGGGGAGTTTGTGAACAATTTCTGCCTCCCTAATTCTGTAATTTACGTCACATTTCTCCATAAAACTAAGATGGCGTCCCATAGTTACATCCGAAAACCTTCATTTTGCAACCTAACAATCTTAATATCATTTGCATCTGCTGCGAATTCTCCTGTCAGTTTTGGAGATTCGTTTGGACTAAAAATTGGCCTAGCTCCATTATACATTACATAGGGAGTAGGGCGCAAATTGCTTGTTGCCATTGCTGCCCAAACATTATCATGTGATGCATGTGTATATCTGACAGGTGCTCGTGAAGAAATCATTGCATACCATGTATTGTAGGGGTCCTCCTCAGTGATAATGTTGCATTCTCACTTTGCTTCCCCTGTACATTGGAGCTGCCCTGCCGTGTTTGAGGAGGACCCCGAGATTGGGGTCAAAACATTTGATTTGACTCTTACGTACATAAGATGCGGCAAATAAGTGCCATTTTTCACACCTCTTTCTGGCGTCTTGTCATTTCTCAGAAGCAAGCTCTCTGCTTGACGTTGGCTCCAAGCCCACACTGGAGGAGCTGGACAAGCTCATTGTGGGTCGCTGCAGTGGGTGGGAACAGGCAGCACTTCGCCTCGGGGTGCAGTCCTTAGTGATAGAGACAGAGAATTGGAATAACCCCAGTAATGCCGAGGAGGCTTGTCGAGGAGTTCTCCACAGATGGTTGCAGCGTGCACCTGGTACAGGTGAGACAGAGAGGACTTGGCATTCTGTTTTAAAGGCCCTGGAGACAAGTGGGTACAGTCAACTAGCAGAGCAACTAAAGAGAGATTATTTTGCAGAGAGCTCTGAAGAAAGACCCATTCCTGTCATCTCCGTAGGTGAGTCATGTGAGTCATTCTTGTCCAAAGTGGAACTGCTATGGCTAGTCTCTCATTCCCAGCTGCCTCTGATGACCATTTGGATGGCCTGAATATGGTCTGTTTGTGTGGAGAGGCAATAGGCTAGTCAGCACCTTTCTGGCCAATCACCACGTTTCATGTGTCCAGTACCTCTTAGAAAACAATTAGTGTACAACAGGTGTTCAGTAAATTACGTATTTAGTACACATACGTATATATGCATAAGGGCATTCTGCTGTTATGCAACTGGCCTACATGGCAAGTCCGTCTGTTTCAACTCAGTTTGCCACCTCATGCAGTTGACACAGCCACGTTAGCATCACCTTTAGCCAGCAGCTTCTGTAATTCAACTCCTGTCGTTTCGCCATCATTTATCAACTGCTCCAGAATGATCTCTTAAGCGTATGCTACCTTCAATGATCTTCATAGAGTATGCTAACTTTTTTATGGGAGGTACTGTACATCCTGAGACTGGAAGCAAAGAAAATGTGGTATAGAGATTTCATTTAGCAGACATTCTTATCTTGGATGCATTGCTACGAGTGACCGAGACAAGTCAATGTGTGTGTGGCCTCTCAGTGGTGGTTGGCATTCCTACACATTGCCCAAGGCTGGACTTGTTCATGATTAGCAGCCATGTACTAGTCAGTTAAACTTTGTTTGATATGCCACAATGATACTCCGAATTTGTAAAATTGTCCCTGCCTGCATATGCCATGATTCCAAATTGATGGACTTCTCGAGCCTAGCATAGCTGGTGGCTAGTTTGCCTGTGTGGTGGCTATAGTTGAGCAGTGCTGTGTGATGTGGGTCACTTCAAAGCACTCAAAACACTTGATCGTGTCTGAATTGACGCAAGTGTGTATGATTCCTATCTCTTGTTAAGATGCACAACAGTCAAGACCTAGATTCACTATCATGTACCTAATATTCGGCAATCAAGCAAACGTTGTTTTGCAATACACATGTGCCATGTCCCATATTGGATGTATCAGACATGGGAATGAAGCTGTACTTGCACTTAAATTCATACTGTGACCTCCCCCTGCAGTTAGTATTGTGTGCTATTGCATTGTGACTATGCTTTCTTAGTTGTACTAAATAAGTACAATGGCAAGTTTTAGGGGCGCCAAAAGTGCGCCTATAATTATTGTTTTCAGATTTAGGCTTTTGTATGGATTAATGTTCGTGTGTGTGTATATATATACTAGAATATAAAAATTCCATTAAAAAATTTTAAGGGATTTAGGAATGTCTGAAAAAGCATTGAAAAATGTTCCGCCGTTCTGGAGAATGCGACTGCCAGTGCGAGACTAGACGCATACATATACAGTCTCATAACCAAATGGCGGCATTGGGGTATGTTTATACATTGAGGAAACAGACTTCCCATTCCTCCAAATGCTGTAAGAGTCTGAAGGCTACCAGTGCTGAATTCCTAGAGGTTCACATATTTCTATGCGTCCTCGTGTATGGCTGGGATCCGTAGGTGTCCTGTGTCAAGTGCTAGAAGTGCGAAAAAATTTGGTGGGAAGACGAATAAGAAGAATATCAATATGAAAAGATGAAACAGGGTAACAGCGACTTACGACGTAGTGCACCCTAGGGGCATGACAAATATGGAAACTATTACTAGCAAGTAAATCGAGTTTGAAGCACCTCATCAGCGTCCCGAGTTTTTAATTTGAAATCCTTTTTACTGTGCTGGACCTCAGGACACCACTTTAGTGCTGTAATAACATGTTAGCCTCAGGTGAACATGAGACTGTTGGGGGCACTCTGCATGAGTTAACAAGTGCCAATGTCAGTGTTGTGGTGGTGCCAGACCATGGCTGTTATTAAACATTGCCAGAAGCAGTGGGTGAACATATTGCTCCCTTTCATGTACTATAACTATTGTTTCACATGCCTTCCTCATTCTGCCATCTTGTCATTTTTCAGGAGCAAGCTGTCTCCTTGACGTTGGTTCCAAGCCCACACTGGAGGAGCTGGACAAGCTCATAGTGGGTCGCTGCAGTGGGTGGGAACAGACAGCACTTCGCCTCGGGGTGCAGTCCTTAGTGATAGAGACAGAGAATTGGAATAACCCCAGTAATGCCGAGGAGGCTTATCGAGGAGTTCTCCGCAGATGGCTGCTGCGTGCACCTGGTACAGGTGAGACAGAGAGGACTTGGCATTCTGTTTTAGAGGCCCTGGAGACAAGTGGGCACAGTCAACTAGCAGAGCAACTGAAGAGAGAACACTTTGTGGATAGTTCTAAAGGCCCTATTTCCCCTCTCTCGCAGACTGTAACTTCGGCAGGTGAGTCATGCGATTTAACCACTTTGACTAGCCTCTTATTCCCAGCCGAATATTTGGTTGTCCTGAAGTAGTCTGGCAATCAGAGTGAAAATGACATGGCACTAGGCTACCGTTCTATCAGCACACATTTTTGTGATACCCGAGCATCCTGAGACTTGAAGCAAAGGAAATGTGGTATACATGAGAGACATGTCCAGCATTTGTTTACACTAGCAGAGACACCTGAATTTGACAGGGTTCTCTGCTATGGCACTCTCACAAGGGTGCTTTAATGATGGTAGTTCCATGACAGCACTCAAGTGATGCCTATAAACTGAGGCTACAGTGAAATCTCACAACTTTCGGCCAACTCAGGGCTACACTGCTAGGCATGCCTATATTACTCCTACGTCATAATGATTTTGCTTAGATACATACGTACTTGGATTGCATTGGATGTTCTGAGCATGAATAGATGCATCCAGACCCACATCAATGGAATGTCATTCACGTATTGTGCAATTGTTGAATCTCCACTATTTCACCACCCAGTGCCGCTTTCCTTTTCCCGGGACACTGCTCCCACAGCCACATACATTAAACATCAACGCTTAAGAAAAAGGTCGCACAGCATTGCTGGGAGTTTGTGAACAATTTCTGCCTCCCTAATTCCGTAATTTACGTCACATTTCTCCATAAAACTAAGATGGCGTCCCATAGTTACGTCTGAAAACCTTCATTTTGCAACCTAACAATCTTAATATCATTTGCATCTGCTGCGAATTCTCCTGTCAGTTTTGGAGATTAGTTTGGACTAAAAATTGGCCTAGCTCCATTATACAATACGTAGGGAGTAGGGCGCAAATTGCTTGTTGCCATTGCTGCCCAAACATTATCAGGTGATGCATGTGTATATCTGACAGGTGCTCGTGAAGAAATCGTTGCATACCATGTATTGTAGGGGTCCTCCTCAGTGATAATGTTGCATTCACACTTTGCTTCCCCTGTACATTGGAGCTGCCCTGCCGTGTTTGAGGAGGACCCCGAGATTGGGGTCAAAACATTTGATTTGACTCTTACATACATAAGATGCGGCAAATAAGTGCCATTTTTCACACCTCTTTCTGGCGTCATGTCATTTCTCAGGAGTAAGCTCTCTGCTGGACGTTGGCTCCAAGCTCACACTGGAGGAGCTGGACAAGCTCATTGTGGGTCGCTGCAGTGGGTGGGAACAGGCAGCACTTCGCCTCGGGGTGCAGTCCTTAGTGATAGAGACAGAGAATTGGAATAACCCCAGTAATGCCGAGGAGGCTTGTCGAGGAGTTCTCCACAGATGGTTGCAGCGTGCACCTGGTACAGGTGAGACAGAGAGGACTTGGCATTCTGTTTTAAAGGCCCTGGAGACAAGTGGGCACAGTCAACTAGCAGAGCAACTGAAGAGAGAACACTTTGCAGAGAGCTCTGAAGGAAGACCCATTCCTGTCATGTCTGTAGGTGAGTCATGTGAGTCATTCTTGTCCAAAGTGGAACTGCTATGGCTAGTCTCTTATCCCCAGCTGCCTCTGATGACCATTTGGATGGCCTGAATGTGGTCTGTTTGTGTGGAGAGGCAATAGGCTAGTCAGTACCGTTCTGGCCAATCACCACGTTTCATGTGTCCAGTACCTCTTAGAAAACAGTTAGCGTACAACGGGTGTTCGGTAAATTACGTATTTAGTACACATATATATGCATACGGGCATTTTGCTGTTATGCAACTGGCCTACATGGCAAGTCCGTCAGTTTCAACTCAGTTTGCCACCTCATGCAGTTGACACAGCCACGTTAGCATCACCTTTAGCCAGCAGCTTCTGTAATTCAACTCCTATCGTTTCATAATCATTTTCAACTGCTCCACAATGATCTCTTCAGCGCATGCTACCTTCAATGATCGTCATACAGTATGCTAACTTTTTTATAGGAGGTACTGTACGTCCTGAGACTGGAAGAAAAGAAAATGTGGTATAGTGCAAGACACCATAAACTTCCAAAATATTCGCCGAAGCGTCCGCGAGTTACGGATAACCGCGCGCTAGTAAATTGTATACCATATTATCGAAAATTTCCCGTAGAGTCCAATTCTCGCTTCAGAATAACTGTATCGTGTACCGTGCACGAGATATGGCAATGGAAACACAGTACGGTGGTTTAGGCCAATGGGATTGCACGATTATGGTCACGTGCAAGCACCGCAACGCAGTAACACGCGTAACTATCTGAGAGATTATCGATCACTTGTTCACAAACCTTGGAGGCTGTGATCAAGAACTGGTATAAATCCAGCAATGACAAGCCAGATTGTAGTGTCTAGTAGCAATATCTATCTCTGACATTAGCCCCATCCCCCTTAAACCAGCGCAACTCCTACTGTTATGTCAGAATACCAAGTATGAAAACATGTAAATTAATGGCACTATTTCTAGCCGACCAAGTGCGTTAGCAAGAAAAGCTTCTGTGTCAATTTAGATAATCTTATAGGCATTCTAAAGATACTAGCGACGACCCATTCCTCTGTTACTCTATTCTGGAAATTCTCAGAGACTGTGACACTAGTATAATTTAATTGCACTTGATTTCTCCACCAGCATAGCAGCAATCAAAAATATCCTCTGTGAGAATTTACTTACCTCTCTATTGTACACATTCATTATACCAATAGTCCCTACTCTCTTCTCCTTGTGCCAGAAATTCTCAAAATGTGTTAAAATCGCTATTCTCTTTAACGGTGGCCATTTTTAATTACCACATCACATGCGGTTGCCACGGCAACGTGACAGTGACGTCGGCGCGATGGGCGGAGTCACATGACCACGCCCACGTAGCGCTGTGACGCTGCCTGGCTCCAAATTCGAAATTCACCGCTGTCACCGCTTGTATGTAGCACTCCCTAAAATTGGAAGTTTATGGTGTCTTGCACTTTATAGAGATTTCATTTAGCAGACATTCTGATCTTGGATGCATTGCTACGAGTGACTGAGACAAGTCAATGTGTGTGGGCTCTCAGTGGTGGTGGCATTCCTACACATTGCCCAAGACTGGACTTCTCCACGAGTAGCAGCCATTTACTAGTCAGTTAAACTTTGTTTGACATACCACAATGATACCCCAGATTTGTAAAATTGTCCCTGCCTGCATATGCCATGGTTTCAAATTGATGGACTTCCCGAGCGCAGCATAGCTGGTGGCTAGTTTGCCTGTGTGGTGGCTATAGTTGAGCAGTGTTGTGTGATGTGGGTCACTTCAAAGCACTCAAAACACTTGATCGTGTCTGAATTGACACAAGTGTGTATGATTCCTATCTCTTGTTAAGATGCACAACAGTCAAGGCCTAGATTCACTATCATGTACCTAATATTCGGCAATCAAGGACACGTTGTTTTGCAGTATACACATGTGCCGTGTCCCATATTGGATGTATCAGACATGGGGATGGAGCTGTACTTGCACTTAAATTCATACTGTGACCCCTGCAGTTAGTATTGTGTGCTATTGCATTGTGACTCTGCTTTCTTAGTTGTACTAAGTAAGCACAATGCCAAGTTTTAGGGGCACCAATATTGTTTTCAGATTTAGGCTTCTGTATGGATTCATGTTCGTGTGTGTGTGTGTATATATATACTAGAATATTAAAAAATTCCATTAAAAAATTTTAAGGGATTTAGGAAGCAGAAAAAGCATAGAAACAAGTGGTGACATCTCATTACTTTGATCCATCATATTTTTTGAGGATCAGAAGTCCTAAATCCCTTGCAGAGTGGTCCTTAGTGCACTGTAGGGAAAATTTTAATATTCTAGTTTGTTTCCTTTTTAGATAGCTATGCTGATGCACACTGAATCTGTAGGGAGCGTCTTTGTCTAGCTAGCTAATTTATTGAGAAACATTTCTCTATTTAGATAGTTATGCTGGGTTTAGCTACGAGGTGCTGCTTATGTACGACGTAGAAAAACGTTCCGCTGTTCTGGAGAATGCGGCTGCCAGTGCGAGAGTAGACGCGTACATATACAGTCTTGTAACCAAATGGCGGCATTGGGGTATGTTTATAGATTGAGGAAACAGACTTCCCATTCCTCCAAATGCTGTACGAGTCTGAAGGCTACCAGTGCTGAATTCCTAGAGGTTCACATATTTCTATGCGTCCTCATGTATGGGATCTGTAGGTGTGCTCTGTCAGGTGCTAGAAGTGCACAAAACCTTGGTGGGAAGACAAATATATCAAGTATATCAATATGAAAAGATGAAACAGGGTAACAGCGACTTATGGCGTACTGCACTCTAGGGGCATGACAAATATGGAAACTATTACTAGCAAGTAGTTCTAGATTGGAGCACCCCATTGGCGCCCCAAGAGTTTTTATTTCAAAATCCTTTTTACTGTGCTGGACCTCAGGACACTACTTCAGTGCTGTAATGACATATTAGCCTCAGTTAACCATGTGAGCATGAGACTGTTGGGGCACTCTGCATGAGTAGTAACAAGTGCCAATGTCGGTGTTCACTGTTGTGGTGGTACCAGACCATGACTGTTATTAAACTTTGCCAGAAGCACTGGGTGAACATATTGCTCCCTTTCATGTGCTATAACTATTGATTCACATGGCTTCCTCATTCTGCCATCTTGTCATTTTTCAGAAGCAAGCTCTCTCCTTGACGTTGGCTCCAAGCCCACACTGGAGGAGCTGGACAAGCTCATTGTGGGTCACTGCAGTGGGTGGGAGCAGGCAGCACTTTGCCTTGGGGTGCAGTCCTATGTGCTAGAGGCAGAGAAATGGGATAATCATGAAAACCCCGACGAGGCGTGTCGAGGAGTTCTCCGCAGATGGCTGCTGCAAGCACCTGGCACAGGTGAGACAGAGAGGACTTGGCATTCTGTTTTAGAGGCCCTGGAGACAAGTGGGCAGAGTGAACTAGCCGGCCAACTGAAGAGAGAACATTTTCCTTTCACGCAGCCTGTCGTTTTAGTAGGTGAGTCATGCAAGTTATTCCTATCCTCAAATGAACCTCTTTGATTACTCCTCATCCCAAGCTCACTTCCGATCGCCATTTAATGGTTTAAAAGTAGCCTAGCAGTCTGAGTGGAAGTGCTCAATGGACATGGCAGTATGCTACCTTTCTGGCCTGTTATCACACACTCTTGTGTGGTCCTGTGTGCAACATACCGAGACCATGTAGGGGCAAGCAGGAACATGGGGTAGGGGGGAAGGCATATATCACCTTTTTCACAATAGTCAACCATACCATATCAAATATGCTTTCTTTGGCTTAGACACATATGGTTTTAATTGACAAGGACAAGCTAATTTTGTGCCTACCCAAAGACAGTGGGATATCCTTTTGATTGACCTCCTTACCACCACAAGCTCTTTTAAGGCCAGATAATCACAAACCTCTCCATGGTTTTGGTCTTCTTAAAGCTGGGCTTATGCAGTGCAGTGTTTATCCTTTCATTTGTTGCAGGTGATCAGAAATGTGACATGATGTTGAGAACATTTGTGAGCAAAGTGGCAGCTGGCAAGGGGCGGGCAGTCCTAGAGGGTCTAGGCCTACCTGAAGGGATGAGGGAGATGTGCTTCATGAACAACCCCTTCAATGTGGAAGAAGCCATTCAGTGTGGATTACTACAGTGGAAGAATGGTCACGGGAAAAGCCCCACATGGGAGGTGCTCCTGAGAGCTATATCCTATGCAAAAATAGCAGTACAGGATGTCAATAGACTGAAGGAGGAAATTCTCAAAGGTGCATTTCTCAACAATGAATGCTTCTTCATGTCCTCCATTGTATGATGAAGTGGGTACTGAGGCTGCAATGCACATTATGTGACACCTTGAAATTTTGGCAAAGTGACCGTCACAGTTTAGCGGTGATCTGTATTCTATTTTCCTGACATAGTCTTCTCACAGCCTTTGCAATGACTGACTGGCTTTTGTGACGGTCTGCATGTTGCTTGGCTCTTGCGGTGCATGTTCCAGTTGGGAATGTGTGCCACACAGCAATATCAAGGAGGTGTGAACTATACTAGTGTTTCTGTCAGCATTGATGTTTTATTTCTGAGAGCTACCTTGGCAAGAGAGAATGCTGAGAGTTGTTTGGAAACATAACTATACAGCACAGTGACAGCACTAGACCCACTTTGTGTGTAGACTGAGTGTTGCTGAAAGAAGCTACTGTATTTGTTGACATGTGGGCGCATTGTTTTCACAACACTTCGCACTGCATGTATGTCACTCTCAACCACTGGATCCTGCAGGGCCTGATGAAGGGCTTACCTCTGGCTCAAAAGATAAGAAACAGGTAAGAGCTGCCCACCTGCAGCAAGAAGTACTTGTGTGTTGCTGTAGAGGACCATTGCTGTCTTGCATGCATGGGACTAGGATAACCTGTTTGACTGTTAAAACAGTGCGTTCGGTACATTTTTAACTTCAGTGATTCTATTTGTGGAATAACAGCTGATCAATTCAGCAGGATGTACAGTTTGTTGTATTTTGACTAAAGTGCTCAGTACGTACCTGACACCAGGTTAAATTGTGATATGATGGGTGCTGCAGAGCAGCTGTGCGAGGATAAATCGGCATGTGTGACTGTTGCTTGAAGATTCTGCAGAAAAATATACACATATACAAGCTAAAAGAAGGGTCAAGCAGGCTAGACCGGTAACAGGAACTAAGAAGCCAGTTATCGTCACAGGGGCTCTTAAATCCTGTTATATCATGGCCGAATATGGAAGGTGTGAAAGATAACAATGTAGGTGTACAATGTACAGTGCTTTCACGTACACTTGGAGCCCACTTCCTTCATAAGCGGCGTTGAATAACCTGAAACGTGAAACATCGACTTGTACATTTGCACCTACATACATACGTGCGCACAAGAGCTTGCTACATAGCTTTGCATACAACATTAAGGGAACAGAAGAAGTTGTTTATAGCAAATAGTGCACTTGTTCATTCAAGATAATGGTAAGCTAGCTACTTACGCAGTGGTTTGTGAATGACAAAATGGCTGACTAATGAAGAGACCCCCTCAGCGGTAGCGTGACTGCAAGGATACTGCTTCAGCAGCCAATACCCATCTTCGATTGAGTGCGTACGCTTGCACGTTCATCTGCTGATTTCCGCATTGTATAGATCTGCGGAGCGTCTGCGCATTGCCCCGCAGATGATCTGCGCATTGCCGCACGGCTACCTTCGGAAAACCTACACAGCATGTCTGCGGAAAAAGGTACGTTTTTCGTGTCACATATCATACATGGCTTTTAGCAGTATTTGGGAGTTTTACTACCATTAACCATGCCATGTGCTCCGGGACCTACAGAAGCAACGAATCATTCAGTTGGCTATGCAAACACACTCCATCCATCAACAACTACACTGCTATACACTCCTGATCATGTACAATAAGGAGAGAATAGTTGGAGATGCTGACAGGCAAAAGGGATTGAACGCCGAGTTGAAAAGAGGACCAAAAGGGAGGAAGAGCGATGTAATCTAAGTACACTTATTTTTTTAGGTTAGACGCTAAGGTGTTAATAGAAAATCTAATGTTATTTCATGCTTGGCTGCACAATAGATAATGCGCAAGAACCATCCTCGAGATGTGTGTTCGAAGTGGTTAAAGACAGCAACATGCCCATGGCCAGTGCATAAAGGCTATGGGAGACAGAAGATCATGACCTGGATTGATAGCTCGGGTGGCTGAAAAAGAATAGGTCTAAGTTCGAGCTCGGTCGATTATCGTACTGTCACCTTTCCCTCCTGAGCTGTGATGTTCTGCAACAACTGTGATAAGCTCTGACATTGTGGGGGGATATTATTTTTTGGAACACACATGACATAGAAATCTTTCTGAGAAATTATTTGTTTTGCACAGGCATCTCTGGATAGTTGATGGTCTGACGTGCATCTTTCATGTGGCAGTCATGGATAATCTGTGAGGATGATCACTGATTGGATGAAAGACAAGAGAAGCTGGCAATATTAAATTTATAGTATGTAGTGTGGAATGTGCATGCAGAAGCATGTGCATCTATGCTGAAGAATCAAGGAAGACATCTCAATCCTATTTTGATCAAACTTCGAAGCAATTGATTGTGTTAAAGTTGTTCATGCATGTGTATATTTAGATGAACTCAGTGTATTGGTTGACCACTACTAATAGACTGCTGCTCATTTCTTGTACAATACTATGTGCTGTACTGTTTGGTTTATTATTACTCATTTGTGAGCTAGACGCAGCTGCATAGAACTGATTTGTAACCAAATAAGATTTTTGATCCAGCATATGCCATGCAATGTATGTATATACTAAGCGACAAAGATAATGGCAGAATATATAGCAGTGTGTAGAACAATGACGAACAAGAGCAGAACAGCTGTGTTTGAATTTAGAGGGTTAACCACTAGTCCAGAGGGCTACTATGAAAGTGCCAATGTCAAACATCAACATAACATGCATACAAAATTGACTAAAACCAGAACAATACAACGCAGTGAAGCAACAACAGACGCAGAGAAGACAACTGTAATATTTAAGCAGAACTTCAATAACGGCAGTGCACTGGTGCTAGAGTAAGTTGCACTAGTCAAATCAGTTGCAGAATGTAGGCTTGGTTGGGAACTATGCTGGCATGCTTTTGTAGGTACCATTAGGGCCGATGTGCCACTTGCTTAGGGTATAGCGGATGTAGTCAACCCAGGTGATGTGGTCGTTTATGATGCAGCCAAGAGACTTAGAGGTCCTGATCTGATCAATGCAGTGGTCACACTACAACAACCACTATGGTGCATGTGTGTAGGGGTAGACTACTAGGATTCGTGTGTTAGCGTTCGTGAGATGGAGATGTTTAGTTTCAGTTTGCTTCAGTTTACTTCACCAACCAAAAAAACAAATACCAAACATTCTGGCAGCCATGCACTGCTGCCTTAATCAATACTAGTATACAAGTGGTCCTGCTTAATGACCCTTTACCCGCCGCAAATTTCAATTATCGCACAACCAACGGGAGTGGCAAAATAATCAATTCTAATTTGACTGGGCCTCACGAGCAACTATGTGCGCAATGTTTTCTAGTGCTGGAAAGAATTTGGAAGCTTCGGCAGGGGTGAAAGTTTTTTAACAAGGTTGGGAATGCCTCACTGTAGACTGAGAAAGGTTGCAGATCGTATACAAAGGTGAAACCCTTCGTGTAAGAAGTACAAAAATGTTGTCCACAGCGGAAGCAATATTTTATGCCGGAGAATTCTGCCAACGTCCTGATTTGAAGCTTCAACAGTGGGGAACTGCTAAAGACGATTTTGGGAATGCCTGACAACGACTGGAATTGCTACACAGCAATGAACTCCATCATGTAGGGTGTGCAAAATGGTGTCTTCGCTGTAAGCGACTTCTAAGCTAGGAAATGTGCTGACAAGTTAGTAATTTGTCGGTTTAGGACACCTGAAACACTCCCACATGTGTGTAGTCCTTAAAGGAATGGCATTGCTGTTCTGTATTGCCAACTACACGTCAAAACGAGCCACTTCGACCAGACGTGAAAACATGTCTTTCGTCATTAACGACATGCGTTTTTGTGATGTGAAAACACGTCTTTCGTGGATAAAGGGTTAACATTTGTGTTGTTGCTTGTCAGAAGATGATGTGCGGTTAAAATATAAATGAAATTGTAACAGAATAATACGTACATTGATGTTTTGCAATTTTAAGAGTTTGTGGATAACTCAGGAAGAGGGAATGTCTAATAAGACAAATGTGGGTAGTGTAGCTATGAGTATCTATAGTCAGATGATTAGTTTCTCTATGGATCATCCAAAACTTAAGGAGGCATTGTCTGAAGGTGGAGGAACAGGTGTCAATAACCTGAACCGCAGTCCCATTATTGGGATGTCCAGGAGAGTGTGTTTATTCAGGTGGCTATACGTAGATTTGCATTGTATTGTCCTATGATATTCCTTGTGGTGGGCAAGTTTTAGTGTGGGTCCTACCTTTTGTTGTATGTATGTACTTTCAAGGGCATTCATGTAGTGAATTTGTCCAATGCACCTGGCCTGTCTTGTTTGGCGATTGGGTTTATAGGATGTCTCAAGAGTCGTCGTAAGTTGTTGAAAGGGTGAAAGGTGGTTCTATGCCAAGGAGAGACAGGACTCTCTGATGGCCTTGGAGGCACCTTTGATATATGGTATTGTTGCAGAATAGCATACTTCAAAAGTGCCTTTGATCATAGTGGCATTGGCTGGGTCACCCTGTGTGAAGGAGAAGTTGATAATGAGATGTTGAGAGTAGCAATGAATGAAGGTGGCTGAGGTAGTCACTCTGAGCTAAGGCTTTGGAAGTCGTAGTGTTCCTAGGTCCTAGTGACAGCTGGTGATGTGAACTATGCCCTGAAGGTTTGTTCTATTGCTGCCTTGTGGGCTATAGTAGTGATTTGAAGGAAGGTCAACGTACGGTACTTGTCACAAGTTACTTACGTTTTTATGCGGATTGCCGAGTAGGCGTTCTGGAGAATGCCGCGCGGTAGAATGGCGACTTCTTTCAGCAGACCGCGGGCCGCTCGAAGGCTGCGCGTGGACTTCCGCGCAGTAGATCGCATATTCCGTGCGGGGCTGCAAGGTCGTTCAGAATAACGTCACGTATACGTATACCTATGAAATCGTCCAGAGCTTCGCTCTAATCGTCTCAGCTTGCGCTTCGCACTCGAAACGACGCCTTCACCATTCGAAGGTGTGTTGCGTAATAATTCCGTCGTTCAAGGAATTTGCCGAACCCGCGCGGTAGTACGCGGAAGGGGCACAGCCGATCTGCAGCAGCCTTCGCCGACATTCACGGAAATTTCAACGAGATACTGCAGAATACGTCGGAATCACGTAAGTAACTTGTGACAAGTACCGTACATGTTTGTGTAGGTGATCTTTCTAGACTGTAATATCAGTGTACTGTATACAGTATCTGTGTTATGTGATCAGGAAAGCTCAGAAGACAAGGTGTCCTTTAGGTTCATCCTCTAGGCTGAATATCAGTATTGGGTTTTGTGGAGTTGAGGTGACAGTTTATATCCTCCACAAGATCAGTTCTAAGGTCATAGCACACATGCCAGTTATAAATGCATTCCTCTTCTGGAAGTGAGGACAGAAATAAGTTAGGGCTCCAGACTCAACATCTCCAATTACATGGTTGACAAACACTATGTGCAATCTGTGGTCCTTATGGCTGTGGCATAGACCTGCTAGCAGAGGGAGGTGTGAAAGACAAAATAGTGGCATTCAGGAAAATTTGAGCTGTGTGGTGATTTTACCTTGCACTTGGGGTAACGTATAGCAGCTTATTTATACTGAGGACATTTCAGCTGTAAAGATCTTCATCAGCAGATGGAGCCCACTTGTGTGCCAGTGCATGTATGCTCGATACCATTGTTACATATGCATGCAACAATAATTCACTATGGTATTATATGTATGCATTCATGTTGATAGTGTTGTACATTATATTAGTGTGTTCTTGTGCTCTTTCTTTCCTCTTCTGCAGAAGTTTCCCTATGGTAGCCATCTGGCTCAGGAGTACTTTGAGTCTGTTATAGATACTTACTCTGACATGGCGATCACTGGGGATGATCCACATGTGGACTATGTCGGATTGAAGGTTTCTGAAAGTCATCCATCCCAGCACAAAAAGGAGGATACTGTGCAGTTTCTGAGGAACTTCCAGAAGGCTACAGTGGACTTCATCAGTCAACATGATGCAGATGACCCTCATATTACACAAACGGATGAGGCAACAAGCGGTCTCCTGACCCATGACCACTTCCTCCAGCAGCACAAGAAACGACTCCACATTGTCTTTGGCCCACCTGGTGCAGGCAAGACTTCCTTCTCTCGCCAAATCTGCTCCAAGTTTGCCTCCAACCCCCAGTCCTCCTCGCACTCCCTCATTCTCCTCTTTCATGTGAGGGATAAGAAAGTAGCAGAAGCCAAATCTCTGCGTGATCTCCTCTCCTGCTACAGCCTACCTGGCGGTGACTCGGCCTATGATGAGTTGGCACAACTGGTGGAAAAGAACAGGGGTAGGGGCGTGCAAATCATCTTTGATGGCTTAGATGAGCATCAGGGTTTGCTAAGTGACTCAACCTCCATTGTGTCAAAGCTGATCAAAGGGGAACTGAAAGAAGCCCAGATCATGGTCACCTCCCGCCCTGGGATTGTGATGCAGCTGTCCAAGCTATTTAACAGAGCCACCTTGTATGAAGTGCAAGGCTTTGGTCCAGAACAGGTGAAGGAGTATGTGGAATCGTTCTTCTGTAAGAAGGGAGACCCCTCTGCAGCTTCCAAATTCCTCACAGCCCTCGCCAACAGGCCTGATCTCACTGGCTCCACCTACATCCCTCTCAACCTGTGGCTGCTCTCTTCCGTCTTCTCCTTAAACAACCGCTACCTTCCTGACACTCTGACCCAGTGTTACACAATACTCTTTGCTCAGCTGCTGCAACGTGAAGCAGATAGGGAAGAATTGGAGACTACAATCAGACCCACTTTGGTAGGTCTACCAGAATCTATGCAATCCATGCTGAACTGCCTATGCCAACTGTCATACCAGGGCTTTTTGGATGAAAGACTAGTGTTTGACGAAGAAATGATCATCAACACTTGCCTTGCATCTAAAGCGGAACTCAAGCATAATTTTGATGGGATGAGTCTCCTCCATGTCCACCCTAAGAAGCATGGAGTCATGGACCACCTGACCTTCAACTTCCTGCACAGCACATACCAAGAGTACCTGTGTGCAAAGCACATTCACAGAATGAGTAAGGAAAAGCAGACAGATTTTTGGAAGGAGAACATTAGCAACCCTCGATATGCCATGGTGTTTCGATTCTACTGTGGCTTGTCACAGCTGCAGATCAAGGAAGTGCAGGATATTGTCAAGGGGCAGGAACTGCCAAGCGAGTGTAATGATTATAATCGTCGCCTACTGTTCCTGTTTTATGCCCTCCATGAAAGCGGCAACACCCATCTCACTGCAGCCATTGCCAGTCAACTGAATAGAGCTCTTGAATTTGAATTGAAGATGTCTTCATACGATTTCTATGTCACTAGGCATTGCCTAAGCAAGGCTGTTCATTTGACCAAACTCGACTTTGGTACTGACGATGCACAAGAGACAACAGATGCCATCTCGTGTATTGCATCAGTGGCATCTTCTAATCCTTTGGTCTCATTGAGCCTGGGACTGAGTGAGCTTTCATTATTGGGTGAGTGCTTTACTACACTGGCTGAGTACTCCTGTTCTACAACTCCTTCACACGGCATGCTGCATGTATGCACTGTGTGGGTGTTGTATAACACGGTTCAGTTCTAATCTATTCTCGGCAGTTTTTAGTACGTAGCTTTTATGCCCCAGCAAATTTGTGAATTTATTGCTACAATAAAATGTATGTTGTAATCGGGTCAATCTCCACTAAGTAGCAGTCCTGCCTACAATTTTTTTCAAAGAATTCTTTGATGGTTTGGTGCAAGCAGACATGTTTATCTGATGGTTGCACTCAGATGTTCTGCATGATTCTTTGTGAAAGATTATCAACAGCAATTAAAATCCCATGAGTGGATAGAGTGTATTACTTTTAATTACAACGGTACAATTGCCTATATTAGAATGCCCACAAAATTAAGCGGTTTACCCATAGACCCACCTTTCTTATCCACTGCATTGCTTCACCCTGTGCAAAGTCTTCATCCACCCCTGATGATGTATGTTGTACATTCACAGTTCTACCTGGTGCCAGGGGTGCATATATAGTGGATGTGGAGTGTGGAGTTATAAATTGGACAGAACAGAATGGCTTTTAAGCAATGCTGCATTATAGTAGTCTATGATGACTATGATGTATGTAGTAAATGGGTCAATCTCCACTAAGTCGCAGTTCTGCTTACAATATTTATTCAAGATTCTTTGGTGCAGGCAGACATGGATATCTGATGTTTGCACTTGGATATTCTGCAAGATTCCTTGTGAAAGATTGTAGACAGACATTTGAATACACATGTGCAGATGAAGTGTGAATATATTAAATGCAATCACCACGTCAATGAGTCATTCTATACTGTCCCAGTCCTAACTGGTGCCAGGAGTGCATAGTGAAGGAATAAAGAAGTGACCAGACTGGGAGTGTTCGTGCCAACGACTGCATTTTGGGATACGTTAGCATGGCCATGGGGTTACTTTTTTGGAGCAAAGAATCATGTCCTGACGTTGCACTCTTTTGTGCGGGTATAGATACAGAACAGAATGGCTTTTAAGCAGTGTTGTCAACTCTAGTGGAAATGTTGTCTTCGCATTGTTAAACCATGCATCACTTAACCATGCATCACTTCAGCAATGTAAAGTTTTGCAATGGGAGACCTGATTGAAGATGGCAGCAAAAACTGTACACTTGAGAGCCGAATGAGGTGACGTATGAAGCATCAATAAAGGATAATGCACTACTCTCCTTCACATCAGAGCGTTTGGTGGAAATGTAGTCCATAAATGAACAGGCACAGCTTTAAATTTTATGTAACTGCCATACCTGTGGTTACTACATAGTATGGTTATTGGCCCTGCCCAAATACTGTATATACATATAAATGGACAGAATCAACGCAAAAGTGAACAAATATACAACATAAAATTGAAAGTATTTATTGTCTGGCACAAACTGCATTTGGTGCTGCTTGCTGTGTACCCTGCCTGAGCTGCAGCTGCAGTGTGCATGCACGGTCACTGTTAGCACTCCCATCTACTGTATACGACTTTGTAGCAGGTTTATTAGACCATGTCCTTGGTTTTATACGTAGCTGACCTTTGATTTCTTCTTCCTCAAAGCTCCTATCACTATAAAATTGTGTGGTCAGTTGACAGTTTACAATTGGACGTATGTACATCTCCCCTTTTGTGACTTCCATTTACAGTGTGGCTTGAAAATGATGAACCAAGAGCTGCCGATTTCTCCATTACCGTCTGAACAAATGACTATCATTTATTGCTTTACAGTATATTCATCCTAAATTAATTAATTAGTTGGTGACGCATGTACATACGTCGTAATAGGAACAGGTTAGTGCTAACAGGAGTAATGTTCATCAGAGTGGCTAGAATTTTATGCTTAATAATCACACAGATGGTTGGATACAATGCTCTCTGCTAACTATCCATTCACACTTGTGTGTTCTCTGTTGTTGACTGCTGTCGGCTGAGCACTGTTCTAGCCATCTGATTGTAGTTTCTGGTATGATATATCACACAACAGCTGCACCAATGCCATGGCTTGGTGAATGCAGGACGGAATTCCCTTTCGGTTCCTGTCCCAGGTGGTGCAATCCTCCTGTGCATTACACATGTAGTGTGTGATTGTTATCTCTCATCCAGTCTGTTTACTTGTGGTTAGTACCAGGTTGTTAGTTCCACATTGAGCAGGTCCATAGGCTCCTTTCCCTGGTCACTTCTGATGACTGCAATAAGTCCTACAGTGAAGGAGAGCTAGACAGGAGTGAAATCAGGTGTTGAAAAATGTTTGTCATCTGGCTGGTGTGATCATGTGGCATATAACATGCACTTAATTGGATGGATACCTATCCTGCAGAGCATATCAACCTGACTGTAGCCTTTGTGTACACACTCCTTAAAGTTTTTGTAACTGACGAAGACCTTCGCGGTTAGTACTCCTTGGAAGTATTGCTACGTGTAAGCTCAATATATATCTCTCTGGTTCTATGTATTCCGTAACATGAGCCTCTACGATATCAAGTTGTCAATAAGCTATGGCTAAACATTGACGTTCTTAAAGACAGTTAAACAGAGACATGAGAGCATATTCAGTACCTGTGTTCTTCCTATCTTCACAGCCATTGTGTGACAAATAGTAATTAGATTGCGTCCTCTTTAATGTGACAAACATTAGAGTTGAGTGATGGGAACTGTAAAGAGACGGGAAATTTGTCTTAAGCTTACTCTTGAACAGATATTTTCCTTACTGTTATAGAATGATTAGTTTGTAAGTAGATACTGTTATCTGTTGTGACTGACAGTAAACACAATCAACCTCAATGTAGTCCAGACTACTGAGGCACCCTGTGAAACAGGTCAGCCTCACATGCTGCATTGTTAAGATGTAAGGTAACATTGCCCTCTCAGTCAGTTGGTACCACATCACCCACTGATGAATGTGTGTTGGGGTAGTCTAACTGTTTGCCCCATGCAGTGTCTCAAGCACTCCCATGTGCTACTGAGACATTGGGGCTATAACACCTGTACTAGGCTGAGCCCCACGTAAGGTGTGAGAAACCAACCACTGTACAGCATGCGTCTGTATTGAAATGGACATTATCGTAATCATGAGGCTGTGCAGACAGAGACTGGATGTACCTGCATTGTACACTTGCTAGTTGTTTGGCCGTCTTAGGGAGAAGCACTTCTAAACGCTGTCTACACCCAAGCTCTGGTTATGTACGCTGCATGGGAATGTCACTCAGAACAGGAAGAGGCTGTTACAGTGTTGTGCTGGTGTCTGTGGCCAGTAGTGGGATTGTTATAATTGTGTCTGACATTCATGAAGGAAGCCTCCAACTAGACCTGCAAGTTTAATCACGTGTCCATCAGTAGCACAGCCACTCCCACTTGGTCATAACTCGTGGATGCCAAAATAGATGATGTTTTTTTTATCCACTTTCCAGTTTGTAGGATCTCAGCTTGATTTTGCTCACACCTCCAACTGATACTTTTGTTTCCCTTGTTTGGCAATAGCAGTTGTGTATGGAGTTTGCCATGTTATTCTTTGAACACTGTACTGTGTAGTTACACCTCCGCCTATAGCTTCCATTTTATCGTGGACACAAAATCAAGTACACAGTTTACAGATGGCAGCTGACAGTGTATGAATAAGTCTCTGGCATATTGGCCTTAACATTTTCCTTGGATTGTGTTTCACTGGTGGGAGTGAGGTCTTCTCCTAACAAGTGGACAAATACGTGGGGTTTCAGTTAACCATTTGCGTTAGCTAATCATCCACAGCTTGAAGGTTTTCTCCACTTGTTCACACCTCTGCTCCTATAGAGGTGTTAATACCCTTCTCAAAGTTCACTGACACACTGACTTCACTAGAGTAGAAGCACCAACTGTCTTGCCACTTTTGCCCTTGTACGTACATTTAATTTGTAGTTATTCTGTTATTATAATTATTCCATTAGTTTTCACCTAGAATCCAAGTACTGTATCTGTACTTACCTCATTCTCAGCAATTTTGGAGCTGTGATGCAGCATGAAATTAGACTGCACCTGTTTCACTTACATGGATTACTTCAAGTTTGTTCTACTGAACACTTGATGAAATTGAATGCCCTGTTGTCCCCACCTGGTAATTAGTGTCACTGACTGAGATTTGTGTCCTGCCACCTCCTTATCATTTTTATAGATGCCAAAAGGCTCACTTCAGCACTAAGTGCTAAGTTGGAAGAGCTTACCCTGAGTTGTGATAGCGAAGGTGAGCTGTTGCAATGTACGTGTGCATCCAATGCACACAGTGTACCCGAGGCAGGGAGAACCCTATTTACTGTCCTATGTAATTATTCCGTTATGCATAAATAAACCACTCTTCTGCCCACTGTCATGATGGTCATTCAAGTGTACAGTGGAGTGTTCAAAGCAGTACTATACGTAGACAAAAGTGCTTATGAGCAGTTTTGCAATAAATTGTGGCACAGAAGTGTGTTCTGTGGAGTATCCTATACTTTACACTGACTGCTGACTTCACTTGAGATGCTATATGGCTCACAAGACGTTGAAATAAGGTAGTTGAGCATGAAAGCAAAAATTGTAAGTGACTAAGACAACATTATTGGTGCGAGGGGGAAGGGGAGGATGAAGGCTTTCCATTCTGTGGCACCCTCTTTCTGTCACCATTTGGTCACAAGCAGGTTGTCTTGCTAGAGTGTCTTGTGGTCAGTGAGTGTCTCATTGGTTGCACATTGTTTGAGCTTTTTACTGGCCACAGTTCTGTGTCTGGCATGTGATGAGTGTTGTAACAATTCTTATGAGTGGAGTGAACCACATGCACTGAATGCTTGATGAGGTCTTACAGAGTAGCCTACGTACATGGCCTTTATTGAGTTTGTATGTTTACAGGCTACAAAGGAACAGTTTATATACACAGTCTACAGTTTAAAGGCTGGCATCCTTTGAACTGTTAGCTGTAGTGGGATTGAAGGTGACAGGTGTCAGTTCAGAGACTAGCATAGCTGCCCAAACCAAATGTCATGACTACCTCAGTAGATCACAAAGCCTTTGTTTCACTTGTTGTGACTAACTGTACCTTTACGTACAGTATGTACATACAGTGGAATCTCATTAATTGGAACCTCCTGAAGGCATCAAAGAAAGTTTCAATTCATTGAGAGTTCCAGTTTTTGAAAATACTGAATTCAATCAGTATTAAGTAGACCATATATACCACTCATTGTACCACTCATTTTTTCCCACCTCATTGGTCGAATGTTGTGTGTTACGCATGCATGCTATCCTGACCAATCATTCCCCATTGGAGTAGTATATAAGTTCCCATTTGTTCTTTTCCATGATGGGCGAAATGTTGCATTAAAGTGACAATTGGAAGTGAAGAGTCATTTGTTGGCGTGCTTGATCGTCCAAAATAATCCTCCTACTATCAAGACCATATAATTATGTTAACACAACCAAAACATGAAACAGTGACTATTAAACCCCTTTCACACAGACAGTGCTAATCCGGATTAGATCCGGATTTCGTTCACACGACCATTTCACTGTAATAAAAATACGTTTCCCTACGCGTAAACGGCTAATTTCAAGATGGCGTTTGAGGAACTACTGGTGATCGTGTTGTTTATTTGGTTGCATTCAGGGGCAGCGATTGGGGTTGGCGAGCTACGAGATGACGAGATCGGAACTACGGAGACTCCACGACGCAATAGCAGAGGTGCAGTGGCAAATATCGCTACGCGCGAGCCTTGCAATGTCGCGACGACTTTTACAAGGGGGTGGCAGGTGGACAGAGCGTTGTGGACAAAGCGCAGAAGCACAACATTTTTGTCAAGGCATCGTTTCTGCTGCATTTGGATCGTTGTGTTGGATCAAACGTCAATAAATTGTCTACATCACTGTCTCATCAGGACTGACTAAATGCCGACACCTTTAATTCGGATTAATTGTGGGTCAAAACCACCCCAGAAGGTGGTTTCCACCCGCATGTTAATCCGGATTAACCTGTCCGTGTGAACGCAACTAATCTGGATTCGATCCGGATTCGACCCACTTCTAATCCGGATTAACGGTCCGTGTGAAATGTTTTTTACAGAGTGCCAGCAGAAGAACTTCTCTGAATGTTGAGACAGACTTGCGGGTCCTGTACTTCGTCATCCACATACATATGCTCTGTACGAGACCTTTAATGGAACGTGTAGTATGTCACGATGATTCTTGAGCAGAAGAGCTCTAGTAAACTATAATAAAGTATGAATTGGGGACCGATGTTGAAAATCAAAGAATTACCAGATGTTTCAGCCCAATGTAGGACCTTAATCAATGCTAGTTCCAATACATGGCATGGTGAATTATATGCACAAACACAGCGGGAAAAGGTGGACGGGAAAGTGTGTGGGTGGGATTGCAAGTGGCTGTGTGGGTGTTTTTCAAAAAATTTATGATTAGACATCAGTCCCTAATTCTGGCTAGTGAAGTTCTCAACTCAATAATATCTACACATAGTCACACAGATATATTCAGAATAACATATGAAATAAGATAAAGGGATGTTATACAGTAATTGGCTATTATTTTAACTATGAATGCCTAATGAGGGCCCTTGTACATGTGGGGTTAGTGAGTGTTCCTAGTTCTTTGTTCAGGGGGTTCACTTCACTATGGAAGGCCCAGGAGTCGAGGAGACATCTTCTGGAGGTGTTGGGACAAGAGTTGATCATGTTAGAGTCCTCCCAACTGATGGCTTGTCCTGTCGAGTGGGAGTGCTTGGCTAAGGCTGAGGTGGCTAGATCACAGTTGCACAGCGATCTTTGGTGCTCCTTAATTAATTCTTTGGCTTGGATTGCTGCTGGTCTGTCCAATGTCTACTTTAGGGCAATTTGTACAATTATATAAATGTAGATATGGTAGATTACCCCTGATTTATCCAGTTTTGAGACTGGGTCCTTTGGGTGTACTAGGAGTTGGCATAATGTGTTAGTCAGGCGAAAGGTGGTTCTTATGCTTAAAGGGGTCAGGATTCCTTGAATGGCCTATGAGGTATTCTTTATGTATGGTATTGTAGTGGAGTGATGGTGTTTGGGTTTCAGTTCTGGGAAGAGCAATCCAGTGTTGACTAGGAGTGACGTTGGATGAACCTGGCAGGGTAAATATTCCGGGCTAAGACTTGAGTATCGATTTCCTCTTGGGCCCTTGAAACTGTGGACGAGGTGACGGTGTGCCCTGGAACAGCATTAATGAGTTACACTTACACTTCCCATGGCAACACATCACATATGACCACACAAACACAAGACCTTACAGCCTGTTCAGAATAATCTCCTTTTTTATAACAAGATTACAAGGTATTGATATGATGTCACCATAACTGTATTGCATAAACGTGAGTCCAGTAGTCCACTCCAGCAAGTACACACACATCCATCTTTGCATCCCAAGACTGCATTTCCGAGGTGTAGTAGTAATCTTTCTTGAGTGCCCAACTCACACGTGCAACTTCCTCACATGCAGATGCTGGTGATGTCATTGCTTCCCACCTGCCCAGGTGGAAGAATCTAAGGAAGATGAAAGTGTACAACATGAATCCTGTGCCAATCCTCTTGTCTGCCAGATCATGTGGCAAACTGGCTAAGGTGGTCATTGGGGTTCCCAAACACTGCAAGGTAGGCTTTTTAAATACCGCAGTCACGCCTATTCACGGTTAATTCACAATGTTTAGAAGATTGGGGTGGAGTACGTCTACCATCAATCATGCTGTTGTTGAGAGATGCTGCAGATGTGTCCCTCCTTGTCCCTTACACTACTTATCTTCACTGGCTCTTGGCTTCTTCTCCATCTTTGGATGTCTTGGTCTTCCCCACCACCTTACTGTGGTGTACTCCTCTCTGTGCTTCTTTGGAATTGAGTGAATACCCTTGGCATCTTTGATGGTTTTTGGGCATTCTTACAAGCTTCCTTAAACTTTTCTTTGTCAATAGCCTGTCCACTACTGAACCACTTGTACAATGTGTTCTGTTTCTGAAGCAGTGGGTATATGGCAATAGCACTTTCCTTAAGCAGTCCATGCATGTCTTCTGCCAGTAACAGCTTCCTCAGATAGTGCTGACTTCACAAAGTTTCCTTCTTCCGTATAAAAAGGTGAAACCCTGCGTGTAAGGAGTACAAAAATGGCCTCCACAGTGGAAGCAATATTTTATGTCCTGATTTGAAGCTTCAACAGTGGGGAAACACTAAAGACTACCATGCCCAACAACAACTGGAATTGCTACGTGACAATAAACTCTATCACGTAGGGTGCGCAAAATGGCGCCTTCGCTGTAAGCGACTTCTAAGCTAGGAAATGCGCCGACAAGTTACTAATTTGTCGTTTTAGGACACCTGAAACACTCCCACATGTGTGCAGTCCTTAAAGGCATGGCATTGCCGTTCTATACTGCCAACTGTACGTCAAAAACGAGCCACTTCGACCCGACGTGAAAACATGTCTTTCGTCATTAATGATATGTGTTTGTGCGATGTGAAAACACGTCTTTTGTGGATGAAGGGTTAAGCCTAGAATTGCTGAATCTCATGTGATTGCTGCTGTTTGGTCTGTAGTTGTCTCACTGGCTCCACATGCAGCTTCACCTACAACGTTTGATGGTCAGTGTTGCATTGGGCTCCTCACAATACTAACATATCCAGGCACTTCTTAACGGCTCTTTCTCCAATGTAAAATCTGGAAGCTTATTTTTATTCTAGTTTTTATTTGGGAATGTATCACGAATCAACTTGTTAGTATCGTGTGTAGCAGGCAATGAAGACTTTAGGCTTTTTCTCTGCGGGTACTGAGAAAAACATTGTGTGAAGATGGACAGAACAATTAGTAAACTGCTGATTGCCACAAAAGTAAGCGTTATATTCTTTAACCTGCTAAATTGGGTGGTTAGTCTCCTTGTGGATCATCCAGGACTCAACGACGCATTGTTTGGAGGTGTAGTAACAAGTTTCAATCACACGAGCCTCAGTCCAATTAACGGGATGGCCAGTGATTGACACTTGTTCCTACACCTCCAGCAGACAATGCCTCCTCGAGTCCTGGATGATCCACAAGGAGACTAACCACCTGAACAGAGATCTAGGTACACTGTCCCACATCTATATGACCCTCATTTAGCACTCATAGTTCCTAAGTCACCCACAGGCTGTTAATTGACAAACATCCTTGTAATATTCATTTTTAATTCATTTTTATCTTCACCTCACATTGTCAGCTGTCACCCCTCACACATTTAACACATGCACACTCTTATATTTCGGATGTGTTAATAAAAGCGGAGTAGAAGCCTTCGTGTTGGGTCACTTAGTCTACTATTTGACAGCCCACCGGAGCAGCAAGGATGCCAGCGCGATCAGGAAATAAAGGAACATTATATAGGATAGGAACTTGGAGCGTCAGATCACTAAGAAGTAAAGAATGTGAGTTGATTCGGGAGATGGAGCGGTATAGCCTCGATGTTTTGGGATGAAGCAAAACGAAGGTGAGAGGGAATAGCATGAAGGTTATCGATGGGACTAGCTACGTGTACGCGGGAGTGAGCGAAGGTTGAGCAAGAGGTGGAGTGGGCATAGCAATAGCAGAATGATGGGCAGACTGTGTGAAGAGTTGGAGGTGAGTCAGTGAAAGGTGCATAAGAGTGAGGATGAAGATTGCAGGAATATGGCTGATGTTAGTGCAGGTATATGCTCCAACGGATAATAGGGACAACGATGCTAAGAAGCAATTCTATGCATCACTGCAGGAGGTGGTAGACAGTGCCCCTAGAGGTGACGAGGTTGTGGTGATGGGTGATTTAAATGCTAGGGTGGGCAACAATGTGACGAGATGGGAAGGCATGATTGAAAAAGCAAGGTGAAGATGTGGAGAATGACAGTGGGAGAAGATTACTGAGCTTCAGTGCAGAGAATGGCTTCAAGGTACTGAACACCTTCTACGAGCACAAGGAGATACATAAATACACGTGGAAGTGTCCAGGGAGAGGCCTAAAATTGATCATTGACTACTTTCTGATGAGAAAGCAGATGAAGAGAAACGTGAACGATGTAAAAGTAGTTAGAGGAGCTGAAATAGGCAGTGATC
This sequence comes from Aplysina aerophoba, assembly GCA_949841015.1. Classification (NCBI taxonomy): domain Eukaryota; kingdom Metazoa; phylum Porifera; class Demospongiae; order Verongiida; family Aplysinidae; genus Aplysina; species Aplysina aerophoba. The sequence continues at coordinate 3,879,893 of OX465037.1, read as the reverse complement.
ACCACCTTGTGCTCATGGAAGTTAGGCTACATAGAAGAGTCCATGCCAGAAAGGTAGAGGAGCGTAGCAGACTGAGGACTGAAAGGTTAGCAACAAAGGAAGGTAGAATAGTATATCTAATCAGTTTAAGGCTGAAACTGAATGGAGCAAAATGGGTAAATGGTAGTGGAAAAGTCGTGGGAAGAGTTCAAGAACGAGGTTATGGAGACAGCAGAAGGTGTGTGTGGGCGAAAGGACTGCAGAAATGACAAGCAGAGAACTAGATGGTGGAATAAGGAGGTAGAAACTGCAGTCAGAAAGAAGAAGATTGCATATAAAAGATGACTACAGGTGAAAACCAGAGAAGCAAAAGAAGAGTATTTTATATTGAAAAGAGCTGCGCAGGCCATGAAGTTAGGAAGGCGAAAAATGATGAATGGAGGAAGCTGGGAGAATCACTGCAGGGTGACTATGTAAACAACCAAAGGAAGTTCAGAGCTAGCATTCGATCTACAGTGAAGGGTAACCAAGATGTGGGAAGAATCTGTGATAGTAATGGACAGGTACTGTGTGATGAAGAAGTGGTAAGGACAAGGTGGAAGGACTACTTTGTCTCTCTGTTAGAAAGTACTCATACATAGTAAAATATTAATGCCAGAACTGCATGTGCTTAAGATATACTAACTGCTACATTATTTATGATAATTTTCTGTACTTAAGGCGACCTCCTACTGAGCGAAAAGCTGTACGTCTGATTGATTGATTGATTGATTGATTGACACTCTGTAAGCCACTACCACTGATGAAGGACGCATCAAGCTGCCGAAACATCTGGTATTTCAAACCTTTGGTTGGTGATTTCCGCAAGACAACCCTGAATGATACAAAGTTACATTGAAATTAAAAATGTATAGAACAACACACGTATATCGTAAAACTACTACACGTAAGGCAGTGCCTATTACTGCAGTACATGATGCTAGTATGCATAGTTCATACAGCATTCGACTTTCTCAGTTATCAGAAGGTGGAAAGGATGAGATGCAAGCTGAAGTAACATCACCTACAAACATCAGTACACTCCAGTGCATTTCAGTCACCTGTGGCAAAGAAGTGAAGAATCATGGCATAGCTGATTTTAGGTAATAAATGTATGTACATAAAACCCACATGCACTGCATGTTTTCCTTAACACTTACACAGCTATGCCAACTCCAAAACAAACAATAAAGAGATGTAATGTCTTAAGCCGTATATGGTTGCCACAGTGACCATTATCCCAAAACTACAGCACACCATAGCACAGTAACTTGTTTGACTGCTAATACAATATGACTGCAATTTAGGTTATTAGAATGCAATGTAGAAAAAAGCCAGCAGAACAGTCAATATTCTCATGTGAGCAACTGTTGGGCTTCTGCTGAAGCATAGCACGTCAGTGGGAAAACTCCGAGGCATCTGTTATAGGCAATTTAAGCCAGCGACCTGTACATCCTGATTTAGCAGGTAAAAGAATATATTGCTCACTTTTGTGGCAATCAGCAACTTAAACTAATGTTCTGTCCACCTTCACACAATGCTTCAGTGCAACCGCTTTTGTACGAGTAGAGAAAAGGCATTGAAAATTATTCTCCCCTTCGTATGTAAAGTGCCACAAACTCCCATTCCCAATTTTCCATTTTGAAACAGCCGTGTTCCTGTACTGTTTCATTATAGCATAATCAATGCAATGCCACTTCTTTGACCTGGGCTGCTGCCAGGTGGCCTTGTGGATTCCATCTCCTGGTTCACTGTGTTGCAATTCCTCTCCTGCGTCATTCAGCACTCCATGTCCATGTGGCCCCAGTGCACTGTGTTGGCCACTTTCATTATCATTGATAGTGTAGTCTTAACCATCATTGCGGGACCCCACTTGCAAGTTGTTACTTAGTATGTAATTTTATCATTACTGCTGCATCATCTCAATATTATACAACTGATTTTATATTGGAAATAGGCTAGGTATCAGACAAAACAAGAAATTTTATAAAAGCTGGGTCAAAATTGTCTGGAATGAAATCAAACCAGGTCTTCTACTTGGACATGTATAGTAATATAATATAACATGTGATTGAATCGATACAGACACAGAAGAGCTACATATTTCAATCCTACATTTTATAAATCAACAAGTACCTGCTAACTAAATTAAAGCCAAACTTTTAACCTAAGCATTGCTCAGACTGAAAGTTAGAAAATCGAATGTGATGTGATCTTGAATGAAAGTGGCCAGCCCAGAAATATACCAGTTTTGTACTGACAAAGACCGTAGTGGTTGAAACATCTTACTATTGTTCATAGCTGCTACGAGAATGCCCAGTATCAATCAAGTTCTTATGTGGTCTTGCATTTGCATCATGCACTTACTTCACACTTTGTTTGCTGAATGATTACCATAAAAGGCACTAATAATTACAGTCATATAATGATCTATTGTTTTGTTTGTTATTATAGGTCAGACTTCACAGTCCCAATAGTGTGTACCAGCAGTTTTGTGTTAAACATGTCTAAAGGTGCACCTCTAGTGCCCTTGTTCAATGAAGTGCACCTTTTCATATTGTATTCGTCTTTTCCCACACGAATCTGTTGACTCTGCCTATAGGTCCCAGCAGATGATGGGAGTGAGGTGTCAGCTGACTTTAGTGCTCGTCACTTGAGACGACTGACACTGCAGGGGTGGAATGGCATTGACAGTGAAGTGCTAAAGACCTGCTTCTCAATTGTGAGCAGTTACTCCTCTCTGGAAGAGCTGGAAGTGCAATGTGACACACCAGGTGAACACTCTCTTGTAGCTGAATCCCCATGCAGTGTATGTTGCTCCTTTACACCAGTGGGCATTATCTTGTTTCTGTGGCTAGCACAGCAGTTGACTCAACAGATATACAGGAATGTGTGAGATATTCATTTCATTGGCGCATAACCTTATGATGTTCTGAACATGTGGCAGAAGGAATGAACAATAATATTTACAGAGTTTTAATTTTACATTGTACACCAAATGACATACATGCATGTGTGACTTCAGTGCTTTGAGGTGGTTACATCCACCAGAGTACATCCATCACTTGCTGCATCACTTCTGTTCATCAGTTAGCTGATTGTATACGGGACCACATACTGACATCTTACAGTCAGTGGGTCTATGTGCATGGGCTTCCCATTCTGTGGCCCCCTCTTCCTGTCGCCACTTGGTCACAAGCAGGTTGTCTTGCTAGAGTGTCTTGTAGTCAGTGAATGTCTCAATGGTGGCACATTGTTTGAGGTTGTGATACCTTCACTGGCCACAGTTCTGTGTCTGGCATGTGGTGAGTGTTTTAACAGTTATTGTGAGTGGACTCGATAGGATAGAAGGGGACAGGTGTCAGTTCAGAGACTAGCATAGCTGCCTAAACCAAGTGTCATGGCTACCTCAGTAGATCACAAAGCCTTCATTTCACTTGTTGTGACCAACTGTACCTTTCCATACAGTATGTACGTACATACAGTGGAATGTCATTAATTTAGAAACTCATTATGTAGACTGTGTATGGTAACACAGCCAAAGCATCAAGCAGTGACGATTACTGTGTTATTACACTGTATCAGTAGAAAAACGTCTCTAAACACTGAGACAGACTTGTGGGTCCTGTGCTTCAACATCCACATACATATGCTCTGTACGAGACCTTTCGTGGAACATGTAGTGCATGTCGTGTGATAAATGGCCAATTCTTGAACAAAAGAGCTCTAATAAAATAAGACCATAATAAAATATGAATTGGAGACCGATGTCAAAAGTCAAAGAATTACCAGATGTTTCAGCCCAATGTAGGACCTTAATCAAGTGAGAAAGCTGGGCGCGAAAGTGTGTGGGTGAGAACGCAAGTGGCTGTATGAGTGTTTTTAAAAATGACAATAACCACGTTTCCCGCTGTGTATGTGTGTATAAGTCACTATGCCATGTATTTGATCTACCATTGACAAAAACGACCTATATTGGGCTGAAATGGCTGGTAATTCTTTGACTTTGCATGGACATCGGTCCCTAATTCTGGCTAGTGAACCCTAACCCTAGCCCCTCAACTCTCAATCATATCTACACCTAGCCACACAGAGATCTTCAAAATAAAATCTGAAATAAGATCAAAGGGATGTTCTACAGTAATTGGCTACTATTTTAACTATGAATGCCTAATGAGAGTCTGGTACATGTGGGGGAGTGTTCCTAGTTCTCTGTTCAGAGGGTTCACTTCACTGTGAATGGGCCAGGAGTTGAGGACTGATGGGCTGCCCTGTCAAGTGGGAGTGCTTGGCTAAGGCTGAGGTGGCTAGATCACAGTTGCACAGCAATCTTTGGTGCCTCTTAATTAATTCTTTGGCTTAAGGTTGCTGCTGGTCTGTCCTACAGTATGTAGCTATGTTTTAGGGCAATTCGTACAAGGGATATGGTAGATTCCTCCTGATGTATCCAGTTTTGGACTGGTCCTTTGGGCGTACTAGGAGTTGGCATAATGTGTTAGTCAGACGAAGTCTGATTTTGATGCCCAAGGGGATCATTATTCTTCGAATGGCCTCTAAGGAGTCCTTACATATGGTATTGTGGTGGAGTGGTGGTGTTTGGGTCTTGGTACTGTAGACGAGGTGAGGGTATGTGCCCTGGAATGCTGGGTTCATTCTACTGCTAACTTATTGCTATTTACTATTGCTATTTACATTTTCCGCAATAACTTCTGAAAGGAATCCTATTTCCAGGTCTAATGCTGTACACAGCCTTGTATACCAGTGCTCAACATGTGCACCAAGAATCTCCAGTGGATGATGACACCTTCCCCTCCACTACTTCTGCCCATTGTGACCAATGGCATGATATATACATACAAAGTGTTGGGGAACAGCATTAATGAGTTACACCCACACTTCACATGGCCACACATCACACAAGACCTTACAGCCTGTTCAGAATAATCTCCTTTTGCAGAAGAAGATTGTGAGGTATTAATTATGTCACCATGAATTTATTGCATAAACGTGAGTCCAGTAGTCCACTCAAGCAAGTACACACACACACACATCTTTGCATAGCAAGACTGCATTTCTGTAGTGTAGTAGTAATCTTTCTTGAGTGTCCAACTCACACGTCCAACTTCCTCACATACAGATGCTGGTGATGTCATTGCTGCCCACCTGCCCAAGTGGAAGAGTCTAAGGAAGGTGGAAGTGGTGGATATGAACCCTGTGCCAATCCTCTTGTCTGCTATATCATGTGGCAAACTGGTTGAGGTGGTCATTGTGGATCCCAAACACTGCAAGGTAGGCTTTATATATACCTTAGTCACACCAATTCATGGCCAATTCACAATGTTTAGAAGGTTGGGGTGAAGTACCTCTGCCATCGATCATGCTGTTGCCGAGAGATGCTGCAGGTGTGTCCCTCCTTGTCCCTTACACTCCTTATCTTCACTGGCTGTTGGCCTCTTCTCCATCTTTGGATGTCTTGGTCTTCCACACCGCCTTACCGCAGTGTACTCCTGTCTGTGCTTCTTTGGGATTGAGTGAACACCCTAGGCATCTCTGATGGTTTTGGACTTTCCTACAAGCTTCCTTAACTTTTTTGTCAATACCCTGTCTACTACTGTGCCACTTATATATACAATGTGTTCTGTTTCCGAAGCAGTGGGTGTGTGGCAATAGCACTTGTCCACTCGAGTCTTCTGCAAATGATAGCTTCAGCTGCCTCACGTAGTGCTGACTTCACTTCACTCCTTCTCATTTGAGTCTCTCCTCCCAGAGTTGATTCAGCTTCTCCACAAACATCTCCTGAAGGTAACCTCTGGCTGTTATCCTGCCATGGCTGTCTGCTGTTTGCTCCTTCAGCTTAGAAGTGCAGAATCTCATGTGATTGCTGTTTGGTCTGTTTGGTCTGTAGTTGTCTCACTGGCCCTGCATGCAGCTTCACCTACAACGTTTGATGGTCAGTGTTGCATTGGGCTCCTCACATGACTGACATATCCAGGCAGTTCCTCACGGCTGTTCCCCACTGTAAAATAGGAAATCTTTGATTTGGGGGAACTTGGCATGAATCTATACATGTTAGTATCATGCGTAGCAGGCAATGAAGACTCTAGGCATTTTCTCTGCGGGTACTGAGCAAATTGGAAGAAGCACTGTGTGAAGATGGACAGAACCATAGGTAAGCTGCTGATTGCCACAAAAGGCAGCATTATATATTATTTTCTTTTACCTGTTAAATCAGGGTGTCCAGGTCGCTGGCTTAAATTATCTATAGCGGATGCCTCCGAGTTTTCACACTGATGTGCTATGGTTCAGAAGAAAGCCCAACAGTTGCTCGACATGAGAATATATTGACTGTTCTGCTGGCTTTTTCCTACACTTGTCTTGGAATGCTTATAACGAGGCAACGTAGCTACATGATATTACATGTATGCTTACAGGCATTGCAGCTAACAAAATGAGCAGATATTATGTTTTATTGTGTGTACTTACTTTTTCGTAAATACTGTCATTAATTCATGATCAATTACAGGAAGTTGGGCCTGCTTTTTCTTCAGTCCGCCTTTATTTACTTATTGCTACACCTTCTGTACATATCCAGAAGTGAGGGCAGCATTTTGGCTATTAGGCAGGGCTTATGGGTGTTCCTCCAATTTGTATTGGATCCTGCCACCCACTCTTCTCAGGCAACCGGCGCCGGTAACCAGAATGTGTTGATGACGTCATTCTGGCGGGGCATGGCATTTCAGCTGCTTGATCTACATTGTTATATGCAATTTTACCCAATTCCAGTTCCCAGTGGTGGTCACTGGTATGGACAACCAACTCTAAAAGTCTACATGAACATGCATACATCTACTTGCACACTGGTGCAAGACATGCACACTGAGGTGTTATGTATGTTACCCATTGTATTCCATGATTGCGTTTCTCATGCACTTCACAGAAGCGATTTGCATGCCCTGTGTAGCCACAGCCATGCAACAACATTCATTTGAGACTAAGAGATATTGTGTGTATAATTTTATAATAATTATATATTGCATATGCATGCATTATTACTTTAAGTAGCTAAGTATCACATACCATATTATAGTAATTTTGTACTTTATATATTGCACATTATTTTTGGCATAATCACAGCGTATCATAATTAATTATTACTTGATGAATATGACATGCTACAATATTACATTATCATTAATAATATATAGAACAACACACGTATATAGTAAAAGTAATACACACCAGGCAGTTCCTAGCTATTACTGCAGTACATGATGCTAGTATGCATAGTCCACACAATGTTTCAGTGCAACCGCTCTTATACGAGTAGGGAAAAGGCATTGAAAGCTATTCTCCCCTTTTTATGTAAACTGCCACAAATTCTCATTCCCAATTTGCTCACAAAACTAATTTCCACCTCGAAGTAGCCGTGTTTCTGCAACGTGACTGTTTCATTATTGCAATGTAATGCCACTTCTTTGTCCTGGGCTGCTGCCAGGTGACCTTGTGGATTCCATCTCCTGGTCACTGTGTTGCAGTTCTTTTCCTGCGTCATTCAGCTCTCCATGTCCATGTGGCCCCAGTGCACTGTGTTGGCCACTTTCATTATCATTGATAGTCTCATCTTAACTATCTTTGTGTGATCCCACTCTTGAGTTGTTACTTAGTATGTAATTCTAACACTACAGCTGCATCCTCTCCTCAATGTTATACAACTGATTTTATATTGGAAATAGGCTAGGTATTAGACAAAGCAAGAAATTTTACAAAAACTGGGTCACAACTGTCTGTAATGAAATCAAACCAAGGCTTCTATTTGAACATGTACAGTATTACTAGGCATACGCATAAGACATGCCTCGCATGTAAATAAGTTTTGCAGAAAAGAAAAGTAGCTCTGCAGCCGCGCAGCATGCTCTTCAGTGGTTTCCTCCGCTCTGTGGCATTTCTTCTGCAGGCGGTCCACAGCCAGACGATCTACTTTCACCGTAGCAGACGTGATCCCTCCCCAACTCTGCCGTGCGCTGGTGCAATGCACAGTGGACAGCTGTTCAGCATCCATTTGTCCCTAGATTCACACTCAGAGCTCTCCATCACTGCAAATGCCGGTGCACGAAATAGCCATCTAAGGACAATCTACCATTACCATTGTTAGCAAGAAAATGAGACAATAGACAAAGCGACGGCAAGACAATAGGTAAAGCGGCAGTGAGACAAGATTGCCTCACTGCCGCTTTACACCTGTGCAAGGTGCAGCCATCAAGCTTGCGCAACTGTAGCCTCACTTTGCTCACTGACACTTGCCTGGGGCACCTGCGAACTAAATTAAAGCCAAACCTTTAAACTAAGGAATGCCTTAGGTATAGCATTACTCAAACTGAACTAAGTTAGAAAGTCGAATGTGATGTGATCTTGACTGACAAAGACCGTAGTGGTTGAAGCATTTTGCTATTGTTCATTGCTGCTACGTGAATGCTCAGTATCAATCAAGCTCTTAATGTGGTCTTGCATTTGAATTATGCACTTACTTGACACTTTGTTTGCTGAATGATTACCATAAAAGGCACAACTAATGATTACATATATTGATCTGTTGTTTGTTTGTTATTATAGGTCAGACTTCGCAGTCCCAATAGTGTGTACCAGCAGTTTTGTGTTGGACATGTCTAAAGGCACACTTCTAGTGCACTTGTTCAATGAATGTAGCCGTCTCCTACCAAACAATTCTGCTCACTGCTACGTAGGTTCCAACAGGTGATGGAAGTGTGTCTGTGGACCTTAGTGCTGCTCACTTGAGAGGACTTGAGCTGAAGTGGAATTTTGGAGGGAGAGAACTTGAGCTGAAGGGGAATGTTGGTGACAGTGAAGTGCTGAGGATCTGTTTGTCCATTGTGAGCAGATCCTCCTCTCTGGAAGAGCTGAAGGTGTGCTGTGGCCCACCAGGTGAGCACTCTCTTGTAGCTGAGTCCCCATGCAGTGCATGTTGCTCCTTTACACCAGTGGGCATTAACCTCTTTGAGTGGCTAGTACGGCCGTTTTGTTGATTCAACAGATATACAGGAATGTGAGATATTCATTTTCATTGACACATACCCTTATGATGTTCTGAACATCTGCTGGGAACACCCTTAGACCAAGGACTACTTTCCGAGATACCCAATACAAGACAATCAATCCAAGACGAGATGATAATTGAATATTGTGTAATAGTCAATGAGGGATTATATTAGGTGCATATAATTGAAGGTATTGTACCGATTAAAAATACTGACCCAGAAAATCATGTACAGCACACGTGTACTCGAGCGAGTAGAATTATACTCGTAGGAGTAAGGAATGCACTCACATGTTAACACATTTTAGCATATGAATTCTATCACGGAACCGAATAAATGGCAAAATGCAAATAGACTTCAGTCTAACATACAAACTTATGCCCTAAGAGAAGGAGAGGCCTTGTAGACTTCGAGTACGATTTTCACTGTCAAAATATTCACCAGTTAGCACCTCCGCCATTTTTACTTGCACGAGTATAGATTCTACTCGCACGAATACAGTTTTATTGCACGAGTACAATTTTTACACTCGATAGACATGCATGTAGCATGGCTCACCACTGTATAAAATATCAAACATGTGCAGGGACTAAAGCAATAATGCAGGGATAATAGTACAGAGATATATGATACAGGGATGTAGTGTTTTTAGGTGAGTTTTGACAAAGTATTTAGCAATTAGACCTTGGTTGTCAGCACATTTGTCTGGACAGCTGACATGGTGGAGGATGGAGACATGTTCCTCAAATGTGGTTAGTGGTATAATGATGTGGGTCCTATTGGAAGGCAAAGGATTTTCCTCCAAACTCAGTGCAAACTCGGGAGATTTTGAGACCTTGAAGCATGTTTGCAAAAGTAGTAATACTGCAATCAAGTGTGAACACATGTACAGTGCATTTTCTCATCATAGCTGCTATATTGCATAACTAGGGTACACCTACACTGAAATTCAAGCGTCGGTCTCTAAAGTGATGTTGAGGACCAACAGAACTCTGACAAACTAACTTAGTATCGAGATTATTTAAGTAAGACCGGGAAAATTTGACTGTGGTAAACTTTAGTGGTGGTGACTCTTCAGTGTGGTAGCTAAATTTTAGAAACAGACTGTATCCACACCAAAGACAGTACCTTTGGAAGGCATCATTGTTTAATGTTTCCTGGACTGGTGGGTAAGCAAGTCTATGGTGGGATTCCACTATAATTGTAGCTTGAAGGCAAAGGATTTCCTTGCAAACTCTGTGCAGAGTCGGGAGAGTTTGAGACCTACACTGAAATTTAAGCATTCCTGAACTGTCATTCTCTAAACTGATATTAAGCACCACACAGAATTCATTCCAAATATAATTGTAGCTTGAAGGATGCTTCATGCAGATCTTATTGATCGTGGATGACATGATAGTAAATACCGGATCTGAAAGAAGACTTCAGTCAGAACGTGAAGTTGCTGTCTTAGGATATACGTATCTGATTGTGATGGCTAATCACACTGGATTCCACTGACCCATGAGGGTACAGCATCCGTCGGGATTGACAGTGCAGAAGTCATCCATTTAGTTACAGCACCCCAGAGTATGAGTGACGGACCACAAGGTCCCCAGCAAGTTCCCTACAGGTCAGCTCTGTTGGTGTAGTTGTGGTTCTGGTAACAGCTCAGGTGTGACTGTGTAATTTGCGGATCTTGCTCTGACATTATCCTTCTTTCTTGGACACTGGAAGGTCGACCAGGAACATCCACTTGGTCACATCAATAGCCCCACTAGTTCCTTCTAGAATCATGTCTACCTTACTGGCTGCTTATGCAATCACATGTAGACCACAAAAGTCTCATGGCATGCATCAAGTTGGAATAAAATTCTCCAGCTGGTGCACAGTGTTCTAGCCAGGTGTGCAGGTCCTGCATGGTAGGGCAGAGGTATTTTAGTTGCGTTAGCTTCATTGCTGCTCCTAGTTATGTAACCACTCTATAGATAGCTAACTGTACTGTGTTGTTGTTATTCAATACACTAGCCCTCATTCATCAGAGTGACCCCAGTAGCATCTGGCAGTGTACATGTTCTCTAGTTAACCATGCTTCATAGTTTTTGCTTTAGGCAATCATTGCGTGCACAAGTTGTCTGTATATGCATTGGTTGTCAGTACATCAGTGACACCATAGTACGTGGCTGTGTTGCTGTGTTGTATTGGAAACAAGAGATTTTGTATGATATACTTACGTACCTGAACCAGGGGCAATCCAGGAGGCCTGAGAGGCAGGGCTTCCCTTTGGGTAGCCTACAATTTTTTTCATATCTGTAGCTAAGCCTCATCACATACATATATTCAGCTATTGCCCTACTGCCTGTAAAAAAAACACATTCAACCCGAAAGGACTACTCTAACGCAGAAATTAATCATCTTCAAACTAAGCAAGCATTGAGACAGCTATTTTACTCACCATGTTATCATCAAACTATCATATAAAATGGCAGCATCATGGTAGTTGATTTAAATATTTCTGTAAATCAATCAGTATGGCTACAGCAGTACTGGAAGTGGCTTCCCTGGCCACTGATATGGTGGAGATCTAGTGTATTGTAGGCTATTTTTTCAATCAAGGCAGAAAATGACTCTTTCTGCTCATTGGAAATCACACAACTAGGGCATTAGAAAGCGCGTAACAACACTACAAATTGCAAAACAATTCTCATAGGACGATCTCCGGACTGCCAACAGGATGGAAAGGTACCTCTTTCCAATGGTACATTGTAATCTACTCATATGCTCTCTCACACACAATCAATGGACAGTGTGAATTTCAATCATTCTTAGTTGTACTTAGCACACTGTATGGGTGGCCTTGACCATGTCCCTCACCATCACCGACTTTTGAGCTGCTACGCATCATCAACATCTTATGGTGCATACTGAGGAATGTTTGCATGCCAAGACTGTGGTCCTGTAGTGTAGCAGTAATCTTACCTCAGCGTCCGGCCTCCTCACATGCAGACGCTGGCGATGTCATTGCTTTCCACTTGCCCAAGTGGAAGAATCTAAGGAAGGTAACCGTGGAGTACATGAACCCTGTGCCCATCTTGTGCTCTACTGTCTCCTGTGACAAACTGGTTGAGGTGATCATCCTGAATCCCAAGCATTGCAAGGTAGGTTTCCCTGAATTGTAATGTCCTGTTACTCACAGGGGGATGCTGTTGGATAGGCCTACAACACTAGTGCAGAGTGGGCAGTTGAGCTAGGAGGAAGTTTTGAACTTACAAATGCAACTGCCTGATTGAGGTATTCTTTCTTAGTAGTGAGCATGCTCAGGAGTGTTAGTGGCAAGCCAATGGATGAGGAGAATTGTACGTGTTTTAGAACATACGTAGTGGCGAAATGGCATTTATGAACCCATGCGCATACTCGTGGCATGATCCCATGCACATCTGTGTTGAGTCAAGTTATTTACTATACTTACAAAACCAATGTACAAGAAAATGAAAAGAAAGAAAACAAGGTGACAGGTGGATACATGCCCATCAGTCCAGGAGCGCCGCATACACTTCCGGTAGGGTTCCTAATTCCTTATTCAAGACTGCCTGGTTGTGCTGGATGTACCAGCTCTCCATCATGCAGCGTGTGTTGGTGTGCTGGTGATGGTCCAGTACCTCAGACATGTCCAGTACATTGTGTTTGCTCTAGTCCTTCCCAATGTCAGGATTAGATTAGAAAATTGATCTGAAGAATGGAGACCTAGGATCCTCTGCTCTTGCTGAGCATGTGTTCTCCTCGAACCATCGAGTGGATCTATTGAAGGCCATGGTGATTGACACCCACAACCACACACAGACCCGCTGCATACTGGAGTCCTGGCACATCCAGCACCACCAGTCCCCCTCAACAGGGAGAAGGGCACCTTGCCAAGACTCTGTGCTACACTACGGACCTGACCGTTTATCCATCTGGCGTAATCCCATTTTTGTATTGTTATTATTTTTAATCTTCCCATTTCTCTCTTGATTTTCTTTCATTCCTTTATTCATGTATTTTCCTTTAATTTTAGTTTAGTAAGTTAAGTTATTTATTACATTGTATTAGGTTGTGTCCTATTGTTATTTTAATTTTATCACCACCACCACCCTTTCTTTTTGTTTTATTTAGGTTATGTTATGTATTTAGTTACACTCATGCGTTACCTCACGTGATCACATCATCGTCTGACTACCCTTTTGTATTTTTACATGCGTGCCTGTAAGTGTCAATTATTCACTGATGAAGGCAGCCGTAGGTTGCCGAAACGTCTGAATTACTGTTTCAGTGTTCTGGCTAGCGCAACAAATTGATCGATACGACTCTAGCCACTCAGGTCAATATCGTTTGTCTACCTAGAAGATCGGATAACTCTATTCTTTTAATGATAATTCAATTAAATCTTGCAATGTTTTCCTCCATCTTTAAGATGGTTATCCTTGGTTGGTCTGTTTTACATGTATCTATGTATGTACCAGGTCCTCACACCTCTCACGCCTTGTGAAGTGGTAGGGTAGCACACAACAGATGTTTACACTATGTATTACCTTAAATTTAGTTATGTAATATTCTTAGTGAGTAATACTTATTCCATTCCTTTAAACAATGCTCAATTAGTTCAACACTAGGAACAACAGCTTTTGCAAGTTGATCAGCTCACAACTTCGGGTAGTGACATCGCAGAAAATGGCGGAGTGTTTTGCTGCAATCATTCTTGAAAAGCGCTTAAGTTGAATGGTCTTAGAAAGCGATGATCTATAGTGATAGTCTTAGTGAAATCTTAGGGATTAGGTTTAGAATATTTATTTTCTACTGTAACTAGCCTTACTGTGACAGTTTCCAGTACCACCTTCACTCTCTCGATAGTAAATTTGCTATCGTGATAATCCAAAGTCTATACTATTGCTCAACGCTACCTGAAAGCTGTGCTATCCATTGACAGCAGACACAGTTGTCCATGAGCAACATCCCCCACACTCGAAACTGTTTCTATTATTGACTGTGGAAGGCCTGACTTTACAGTGCCAATTGTGTGTACCAGCAGTTCTATGTTGAACATGTCTAAAGTGGCACCTCTAGTGCACTTGAATTATGCACTTACTTGACACTTTGTTTGCTGAATGATTACCATAAGAGGCACTAATGATTACGTATATTGATCTGTTGTTTTGTTTGTTATTATAGGTCAGACTTCGCAGTCCCAATAGTGTGTACCAGCAGTTTTGTGTTGGATGTGTCTTAAGTGGCACTTCTAGTGCACTTGTTCAATGAATGTAGCTGTCTCCTATACCACACAACTCTACTGATTCTGCCTAGGTCCCAACAGGTGATGGGAGTGTGTCAGTTGACCTTAGTGCTGCTCACTTGAGACGACTTGAGCTGCAGTGGTTGTTGGTTGATGCTGACAGTGAAGCGCTGAGGACCTCTTTGTCCATTGTGAGCAGATGCTCCACTCTGGAAGATCTGAAAGTGTGCTGTGACACACCAGGTGAGCACTCTCTTGTAGCTAAGTCCCCATGCAGTGCATATTGCTCCTTTGCACCAGTGGGCATTATGCATGAGTGGCTTGAATGGCAGTTTTGCTTTGTTGGCTCAACAGATAGAAGGGAATGTGAGATATTCATTTTTGTCCTGGCGTAGCTTATGTTCATGAAATACAGTACTACACAGCAGTAACCTGTGTACAATGATTTGGCTGCGTGTGATTTGAGTGGTGTGAGGGGAAAGTATACTCTCTTTCTTGTGATTAGGCTATCTCCCACTTGGCAGATAAACCCCTTTCTGTTTGATTGATTGATTGATTGAGATTGAGTGTGTGTGTGTGTGTGTGTGTGTGTGTGTGTGTGCGTTTACAGGAGTCAATAGACAATTAATACACAGTCTAAAGTTCAAAAGGTGGTATCCTTTAAACTGTGAGCTGTAACAGATTAGAAGGTGACAGGTGTCAGTTCAGAGGCTGGAGAATATACTCACACCTACAGAGCATTCATAGCCATGCACTTGGATGCATATGGATGTGTATGTATGCACATACTGTATATGTGGGTGCATCAAGTAAAATGGGAGCTTAGGTACACTCAGTGCAAATTTTATGTTTTGATGGTTTTGGACAGTGATTCAAATTATTCCATGGCAAAATTTAGTTTTGAAATAGCTCCTTAAAAGTGATATTCATTCAATTGTCAAAATGGGTCAAAATGCATCAAGTACAAATGAGAGTCACGTCGATGTATTAAAAATACATCTACGTATTTCATTTGTTAACTTTAATAAGAATGTAATCTATGCTGCTGTGACAAGAATGCATCTGCAAAATAAGACTATCTAATGGAAACGTTAGTGTAATGGTGTGTATTTGTAATGCAATGTATACAAATGTACTAAGTTGAGGAGCTGTTGCCCACTCATCTTCAGAGGATACCTCCCAGAACATTCTAAATGATTTTGAAACTGCAGTGTACTGAGTCTGGTAGTGAGATCTTTCTCCAAATCACTTGGACAAATCCAGCCTCTGCGTATTTCACAGTGGGACAGATTCCTCATCCATTTGTCCTTGTTCATGTCTGAATTGTCCTCCTCTGTTATTGTGTAGCTGTCCTCAGTGCTAGCACTATCGTCTTCTGTGCTCTTGCCAACATCCTCACTCACAACATTGTTCTCCTTACTTGAAAAGTCACTTTTCCTGCTCCAGTTTTCTTCACACCTTGTGCATGTTGGAAATTTATTTGACCAGGCTGGATGACTGTGTACTAAGGGAATTTTAAGATGAGACCCGATTCCATGCAGGAGTGCTGCTGTGAGCCTGTCTTGACATCATTAAGGTGACCCCACTTTGAAAAGACAAAGATTGCAGCTGCTGCACTTGCCGCGAACTCACAGAAAGCTCCAAAATACATCAATATCAAGTTTAATCATCCTATAGTATAGCCCAATGTCAAATTGCAAGGGCTGCCACTTAGAAGCACCGCCGGCTGTTGTGCTACTATCCATATTTACATCCATTACAAAAAGTGCCCATTTCCAGCTCCATTTTGTAAACTATCACTGTGTGCAGAAGCTCTTGTTTTACTTGGTGCGTTCACATACGCTACTAAGCACTCAATGGCGTATACTCTGCCTACCACATTGAAATTGACATTGAAATACCCCATCACCCTTGTGCCCATGTCTTGACCATGTGTGTAGTACATCACTTTGCACTTGGTGATGGCGTGGTTAGTATAAAGCCAATCACAATGTCCTATATGACATGTATGGTAGGTCATTAGTACATAGTGAATTGGCTTGCATATAGTGACAGTGTTTCAGCGTCAACTTGCTCACATGCAGATGCTGGTGATATCATTGCTTCCCACCTACCCAAGTGGAAGAATCTACGGAAGGTGAAAGTTCGGAACCTCAACCCCATGCCCATCTTGTTGTCTGTTAGGCGGTGTGGCAAACTGGATGAGGTGATCATGTCATGTCCCAAGCATTGCAAGGTGTGCTTTCCTGAAATGTCATGTCCTGGTACTCACAGGACATCAGGATGTCTTGGTACACTTCTATGTACACCTTTCATGGTGTATGTACATAGAAGTGATCCACAACCTTTCCCTGACTGTGCACAAAACGTGTGCCTATTGTAGTATGCATGTATGTGTATAACGTGCACTTGACTAATTGATATGAGTTCTAGTTTGCATAGGCAGTCAGACCGCTGCCAATAGCTACATGTATGCATCATGTGGGTGCATTCATCTTGTGTGTCTGTTGACTGCTGTGTGACTGTTAGGTACTGTGTTGCCTTGCACTTGCAGCCCACCGCAGAGGACTGGCAAGCAGTGGCCGACACAATGGCCTCTGCACAGCAGCTAAAGAAGATGGAGTTATTGAGGATGGATGTGCCCTTTCTTGAGTCTTGTTTACACAGTCTGAGTAGCTGCCCATCTCTGCAGGAACTCAGAGTTAATAGTTACGTTCCCAGTGAGTGCAATGTGCTGTGAATGAAGTCACTGTACTTTTGTCTGTTGGTGTGTGGAGTGTGTTGTCTTGTCTCCTGTCTATGTCTGTAGCACAGGTGTGGAGTGGATATTTACATATGTAACCAAACTAAAGTTTTCAGACATGTTAATGACAGTTTGTGGTGTATCTTTCCTTGTGGTGTTCAGGCGCTGGACAGGCCCTGGCTGAGAATGTGTTGTTGCTGAGTAGTGTGGAGACACTCTCCATTTGTGATATTAACCCTATACCAGTTCTTCAAGTCTTGTCACAAAATGACAACCACTCTGTATCAAGTGTGGGGATTTCTCTAGATCGCAAGCCAGATTTGGTGAGATGTGTATTGATGGGTCCTTGCAGCACTGGACACACACACGTACAGAGCCCCTCAAGTCTATGTATTTGTGCAGTTTGTGTGTATGTGCAGTCCTGCTATTATCATGCATCCCTCCTCAGCTGCTTGGCGTGCCTGACCTGTTGAGCCAGTGCAGAACTATCAGGTCCTTTCAGCTGTACCTGAACAAAGGCCCTAAGGCCCTCACTGCCCTGAGCCACTGTTTGGACGGACTGTGCCGGAGTCCATCCATTGAGGACCTGTCCATCTGCTGTCTGGATGCAGGTCAGTGGTGTCCAGCACTGGGTCTCTTGTTGTGTAGTGCAGTTTGGTGCATTTCTCTCATGGCATGAGTGTCAGCACTCTGTTGATGAATGAGGCGTTCTGTTTGACTGGTGTCCCTCAGGTGCAGGTCCTGCTGTTGCACAACTGCTGCCCAATGTGGTGGGTCGCCTGGTGAATTTGTCTGTGTCCCTCCCTGACCCCACGGATGTTCTAGAGTCATTCCAAGACAGCAGTGTGGCCAGTCTGACACTGATCATGTCTCATTTGAAACCCATGGTAAGGGATTGTGTCAGTAACTGTCTCATGTTTGTGAAGTGCTCATTTCTGCTCCATCCAACTCATTCTCTGTCTTGTGCTTCACTACCTGCAGACACCACATGCCCAAGTCAGGTTGCGGGCCCTGCGGTCAGGAGTGAAGAATGGGAAAGTACCTATTGTCTTTGAACAGGAGCGGCAGTTTCCTTACAACCCATGGATACCCTCTAACGTCTCCCTAGCCCGTCAGGCATTAACTCGTTCAGTCTGGGAATGAGGCTAGTCTGTGTAGTGTGTGTATACAGTACATTGCACTGCACATGTCCATGTGGTATTCCTGTGAGATCTGTTCACACACAGTCTCTTACACTTGATGACACACAGACCCACTGAGGAGGACCAAGCCCCTTATGAACTGTGTGTGGACTGAGTTCAGTGAGTGTGTGCACTGTACACTGCAGTGCATGTGGGTGGCCCTGTCCAGTCCAGGTGGTGTTGGTCATTGGTAGCAGCCAGCACTTGCTGGCTCTGCCTCGCTCACTATGCGGAGCAGTGCTGGGAGGGCTGCTGTGTGCTGTACGTATCTGGGCTGGGGGGGTGGGGGTGGGAGGGGAAGGGTATTGACACAGTGGGAGTCAGTGGTGAGGAAGGGCAGGGACAGTGTGCTTGCAGTAGTGACTGCAGACAAGCAAGGCATTAGTTGTGTGTTACCTGCACTCACATGTTGGGTAGAAATGTGCACGGACCACACTTGCATTAGGGCCCTGGGTACTGTTGGCAGTGCATGGGGCGCATGCATGTTATACCAACCTTGTACGTATATACATGTGTACAGATGTTGGCAGACCATGTTTTCACCAATAAATTATTTATATAATCTTAATTAAACAGAGTAAAACTCTTGCAATTGTTTCGTGTACTGTAGTGAAACATCCGCAGCAATGAAATAAAGATGTCCTTACTGTTAAATGATTAAATCCACAATATGGTGTAGTTGACCATTGTAGGTAAATGGTGTCACACTTTACGACAAATCCCTTGCACTGTACATACGTACGTGTGTGTGAGAATGACATGTAGTTGAATTGTTCAAATGATATTTGTGCTTACTGTATACGTATGACCACTACCAGACATTTCATAGAGTGTTCCTTTCCTTTAATTGCAGACTGATCTCGAACTAATTAAAGACATCAATATGTACAGTTGTCAACTGAACATAACATTTCACAAAAGCATATAACAGGCCGGCATGCATGCACTAGCTGATGTGTTAAGTTTTCTAGATATGTACTCATCACTATTATATAATCCCACAAGCTCTGGTCCCTCCTTTGACCATTGAATATTGACCACATGCATAACTTTTTGTTACAATATTCTGTATAAAAACATGACACACACAAAAGATGTTGTGCTTGAATGAAAGCTATAGCTATGTTTGACTGGTCATGAAGTGAGGCTTGCCGTCCTCCTCTGGTCTCAGTGTGAGTATGTCACAGGCAGTCTCTGTCACCAACAGGGTGAGCTCAAACTGATCAGAACGTAGACCGTCCTGAGAGAGGGAGGGAGGGGGACAGTTAACAGGAGAAACATGACTACTGGAATGACTGGCTGCCAGCTCACTCGCCACTGTATGTACACACACACTGCTCAAAATAACCCTGACCCCACCATGCAAGTCTACACATACTGTATATATGTGTATACAGAACCTGCTCCCTAAAGTGTAGAGAGAATCAAACATCCCTGCCAGAGGTAGCGAAATATGGGACCTGCTAATATCCCTGTGAACTTGCATATATATGCACTGCTATTATATTTCGATAGGTAAGCCTGCCTACGTTAGTATATATCACAGTGTGCACTCTATACACACATACATTAAGTATCCATTCCCCAAGCACTCCTGACCACACAGTGCTGCACAGGCACAGCACAACTGGTGGCTTGTCAACATCCCATATATGTTCATATACGTATATAATGATATAATATCAAATTAGCACATTCGTGAATGTTCCAAATCTTGCACTATGGGAAGGCATGTGCTGTTGTTGTGGCCATGGAAGCTGTCCCTCCCACAATAAAGCAGACAGCAAGCATGCCAGGTGTATGTACATGCATCAGACATCACCCACGTACCATGGTGGAGGCACTCCAGCTGTCCGGCCAGGTGACATCCTTCCAAGTGCCTTTAGAGATTATGGGCTCAATAGTGAAGGTGTGTCTGGTGGTCTTGTTAGGTCTCTGTAGGCAGCAGTGGTGCAGGTGGATGGTGGAGGGCTGCTGCTGTGAGGTACTAGCTTGCAGGCCATGCATGGAGATTGTATGTGCAAGAACTGTGCATGTGTGTGAGAAAGAGTGTGTATTCTCATGTGGGATGTACCATCCAAAGGCAGCAACTGACCAAAGGTATATACCGTATTCTCTCTAAAAACTTGTCGCCCAAAATGCCTGGAAGACTTTGTCATTTTATGGCCATTGGAATTGGAATTAATGAACAATTTCTTCCTGTCTGGCAAACTATTAGAGTCCATGAGTATTAGAATGCTGGAAATTTAGCTACTATTCACCCATGCACCCACATACACTATGTAAACTCATAAAATACTCTAGCAGACAATAGCTGCGGCACCATCCAACAGTCCCGCCACCTAGTGATTATCCATTCTTCAGCAATTTGTGCAAGATAGCATTTGAGTGCTGTGCCAACAGAAACTAACCATTTCCAGAGAAGATATTGACAGCACCCCTCCTCCTTTCACTCAAGGCAGCATCTACGGACTACTGTATGCAGACCCTGTTGTTGACCTCCGAACCATCGGAGAACTCCCACTGTACCACTTCATGCACAAGACATGCAAGAGGCCCTGGCTGCCTGTCCACTTGACAGTCCTTCCCAATCCAAAGAGCCATTAAGAGGTGTGGAGGGAGTGGTGTGGTCGTCCAGAAATGGCAGAGGTGTGGAAATGTTATGCTGGCCTAACAGGATTTAACCGTGTTGACATTTCCTCCATTGTACCACTAGCGGTCAAGGCTGACTGACTGGACTGGCTGGACTGGCACACCCTGATTGTGATTTCTCTGTTTGAAGCAGGCATTGACAACCTGAGAAGAGCTCCCTCGTATCTTTCCTCGCTAATTGGTTGCTTGTCTGCACACATCCTACGAGACTGCTGTATACGCATTTGCTGTGCAGCAACACCCATCTCTTGCGGAGCTACTTCTTGATTTGAGTCAAACCACTGGGTCAGTCAATCTGCAGCTACTACTTGATGCCCTATCCCACCACCCCACTGCAAGGGAGCTCTATGTCGGGTACCTTGACATAGTAGCTGGATGTGAGTGTGAAGAGAAGACACATGTCATATGAGGGAAAGTGAGTGTCTGTGCAGAGTGTGTATGCACGTATACCATCTAGATGATGTGTAGCCCGCACTGATGTGGTTACTGTCTTGTGCTTAGCTATAGCAAGTATAATGATCATGCAGTACCATTGAGCCCACCTGTAGCTTTGTTGTAGGGTTATCTCAGGATGCCCACATATGCTCTACAGCAGCCGCATACACACGAACACACAAATAAAGACAGATACGTACTTCAGAAGAGAGACCAACAGACAAACTGCAAAAGATATGTGTAATCTGTGTTGTGTACCAGCTTATGATAATGTTTAGTATTAAATTTTGATGTTTGACTTTCATAGTAGAATTTTGATAGTATTTGTGCTTTGTTTAAATGAAAATTTACTATCAAATTCTATTCAGTTCTGTTCTATCAGACTGTGTGAAAATCCGACTAGTGGTAGAATTGCTCATTCCTGAATTTGATTGTGCTCCCTCTCTGTTCTAGAACTGAAGCCCCACTGTGAGTACCCGTAGTGTGAACTGTACATGGTGTATTATATGTAGTGTGTATATGTGGCCAGTCTGCAATTATTCTTATCTGGTGGTGGTGGAATGCATGTGGTGGGTGTGTCAATGTACACGCCCATACTGTACAGAACTGAATGGGTGAGTCTTCTACCTGCATGCCCTACACCAAGGAGGAGGGGGGGGGGGGGGCTGGTGTGTGCACATGCTTTGGTACTCCTGGTGTGTGTGACCCACAAGTAGTGCAGTGGACACAACAGACTACCACTCTTGTTGTGCTGTGTTCATGTGCCCTACTCCCTTGACTGTACTACATACTCCCTTGACTGTAATAGGATGAGTCAAGGAAGGGAGGATTGGGGGAGGGGCAGGAGGGGGAGCAGGAGGGCGAATGGGTATATTTGTATCACTATTAGCTATTGCCAAGTGTGCTGTACTCTTTCATGTCTCCTCAAAGTTCATGCCTGAGTCAAAGTAACAAGTCATCAGCAAATCAGCCATGTTGGTGGACCTAGCTAATTGTAATTTGCTAGCAGACACTTTTGCACTTTGTTGCTGCACTGTTCTATTCTTACTTCTCTATATTTCAGTATGAAAACAATATATACAGTTGGTGATAAATCAGGCTAGCTATTACATGCATGCTGTGCGATTCACGCGAAATGTGCAACGTGCTTCACGCAACACCCCAGCAGCCATGCATAAAGCAGACAGAAGGAAGACCCTTTCCTTCATCATAAGATGAGGGGGGGAGGGGGGGGGGGGGGAATTAACCAAGAGAAAATTGCAAGTAGCAAGTAACAATGTACAAACCTGTGCATAAATTTGAAGCTATAGAAAATAGAATACAATGCATGAAATTGTATTATACAATAAAATTAGTGCACTGCAATAATATTATAGGGGAAACGTATAGTTACCTTTATATATACGCGTGCATACAGCTGCATAATATACGTAGCTTATGTATGTACGCATATGTGTGTCACACATCAATAGGTCAGTGATTCAGTCAACACTCACAACCATACATGTAGTGCATGCGTCAATAATCAAGTGCAGTGTTATAATATAACCACCCAGCTGGGTCACCATCAAACAACTTTGCTGTTGTTATAAAATAAATCCACTGCAACATAGACTGTTCTATCATTTACAGTAAATTGCTCGCTTCGATCAATCAGGCATCCCTGCCTTGTCAGCAGGGTCCACTGAATGAATTAATGAATGGGTCAGGCAAGCTGTCACAATCAAACACACCTGCACATGGGGCTGTACCGTAATTCAGTACTTTGGAGTGTGTGTGCATCACTGCTAAACAATGACAAACATACGTACCAGCAGCTTCCCATGATCACCATGCAGAGTAGTGATTAATACACTACAAAATACAGTACAGTAGCATAATATTATATTAACTTGTATACTGCAGGTGCATGTGACACTGTACACTTACATAATATCATTTGTAAGCATTAACAGATGAGGAATTTGTGAAAATTCAACATAGTCTTATATATATAATTACAGTGGATGCTGCATATATACATGTAAAGATAGACGTTGAGGACCATCAACCTGTTTCCACTGTGTCTCCACTGAGAGGCCGCCCACACCAGCTAATGACAGGTAGCAGAGGAGTTGGCGACACTCTGTGCAAGATCGCTCACTGCTGCATATGTACCAACAATTCCTCCGACAACACCTAATAAAATAATAGCTACATTCTTGGTTGTAGTGAGAATAGCACGTATGCTGCAGGCTCCATTTAGAGGTGGGGGAGGGGCTTCTCGGGGGAGTAGATGAGCCTCGCTGGTGGCTAGGCTTCCTTCAACTCTCTCTTGTTGTTGCAGATCTAGAGTGCCAC
Source organism: Aplysina aerophoba (assembly GCA_949841015.1). NCBI lineage: Eukaryota > Metazoa > Porifera > Demospongiae > Verongiida > Aplysinidae > Aplysina > Aplysina aerophoba. The sequence goes on along the minus strand of OX465037.1, from coordinate 3,856,226 downwards.
AATCATGGGAATGATGTGTACTGCCACAGATGAACACAAGGATATGGATGATGGGAGGGAAGATGAGGGCAAGGGCAGTACTGGCTACAGCGCCCACAAGGGAGATGATGTCACCGAGGCGACTGGGCTCAATGAGGGCAAATATACCTGTGGTGGAGGAACGGCTTGTATATACACAGCTGTGTTGTAAATTCGAAAGAATCTGAGTGATATCACAGCAAGGAGAGCCCAATGGACAGGACTCCCCCATATCCAAAGACCAGATTATCTTTCTTCAGATGATCTCTATCGGTCTTTTTGGACCTGGGGAGCCCTGTCCATCGGGCTCCCTGTGCTGTGATATCGCTCAGATTCTTCTTAATTCACATACACAACATTTGCCTCTTGATCATATACGTATGTAGCAGAATCAAAAGCAACTGATTGCAGGACGTTTTGGCCACGTAAGCCTAAATTTCTTATGCAGCTTATGAAGGCCTACGTGGTCAAATGTCCTGCAATCAGTTGTTATTAATTCTTCTATGTACGTATATGATCAACTTGCCAGTTATGAACAACATTGCAGTGAGCCACATGAACAGCTTGATGGATGCCTGATGTGTGTGCGTGTATGTGGGCATATATGTACGTACGTATATATTCTGTAAGAACACTCTATATATGCCTATCAGGACCTTCCCAGCGACTACCAACAAGAGATGACTTTGCACTTCCGTCAGTGTACAGGAAATATCTGGGCACTATAACGGTGTGAACAGACAGCAACTCACATAGCAAGGTAACAACAAGTCCCCTGAAGGTGTTCTCAATGGCTGTCTTGAGTAACCCCTTAACCTTCGAGAGGTACTTTCCTGTACCTGGGTCTTCTCCTAAGCCAAGCTTATCCATCAGAGGTGCCTCAAGGAAGTCCATTGGAACATAAAACTGAATTGCAAATGATGCATACACAACATACCCCATTAACAGCTGTACTATGAGGAAGAGTCTGTAGAGGGGAAAGCAAAACAGAAACTTCCTCGTTAGTTAAATGCCTATACTGACCAGTTACAGCAATTCTGATGGTTTTCATGAATAAACCACGTATGTGCGGTGCAGAGTCTCTTTGCTAACACCTGCCCACAATGAATATATTGTATGTATTCTATGTATATGAATGTTTTCCACGATCTATGTACACATGTACACTTCACATATGAACACATACATGTACAAGAATGGTCAATTTATGTATAACATCATGAGGAGAAATGCACTGCCATACAAGGACCAACAAGCGTACCAATGTACAGTACATACAACATCACACACATGCAAGCACGCTAACCACCGATACAGACACAGGACAACAAAATGTAAGTATGCATTATGCTACTGCTGCTTACGTACATCTTGAGACCAACATCATACGAGTGGAGGCTGAGGATAATGATTGAATTCACACAGTTCCCATAGGCCAGGTAACCCAGCAGTCCTACCGACAGATACATGAATGCGACAATAGCCATCCCGATGTAGACTACAGGCTTGACGTGTTGAGGGGTCTTCATCGCGTTCTCTAGAGGCAGAACCGCCCCAATGCCCTCATAGGAGTACACCACCACACCAAAGAAGAGGAAGAGATCAGTGACCTCAGATGGCAAGATTTTCACTCCACAGACGATTATCTTACTGTGGTTGGCACTTTGGCTGGTCACACAGTTAACAGCTGCCTCTTGTGTGACAAAGTGTGCAATAATGTCATACAAGACCACCGCTAGACTCACAAAGATGCATATGTTAGCCAGTCCCATAAGAGGGGCAAGTGTTCTGACTTCTCTAATCCAAGAGAGAAGGATGTATGGAACAAGAAGAATGAAAATCCACCAGCGGAGATCAACATGGAAAAATTCATCGGAAACCTACAGGGCAAACGAGCAGCAGTGGGGACGGGGATGTGCACACTGGATGTGTTAAAATGCACCAGTGTTAAAGATGCATGTACATATTTATGTACGCATGTGTGCTGTGAATGCACGTGATGTGAAAGTCTTTGTGTGTGTGTGTGTGTGTGTGTGTGTGTGTGTGTGTGTGTGTGTGTGTGTGTGTGTGTGTGTGTGTGTCTGTGTGTGTGTGTGTGTGTGTGTGTGTGTATGTGCGTGCACACACACAATATCAGGCATAGTAAGCCCGCCACTTACTTGAAGGAGCGTATTTCCTACAAAGACAAAATACACAATGCAAACCCCAAACTGAGTGATCACCAAGAAAAAGTTCACAACAATTCTGCAATACGAGGGAGGAGGGGAAAGCACATGAGCCAACCATGCATTGGAGGCACCCAAGATTTTATTCAAAACTGGAAGTGTTGGACATTGCAGAAGAGGCATATGAAGAAATTGCAGGCAGTGGAGATGAGGTATCTGAGGAAGGTCGAGGGAGTGACAAGAATGGACAAAGTGAGAAGTGATGATATTAGAATGAGACTGAGACAGGAAGATGTAGTGGCTACTGTGCATAGAAAGAAGAAACAATGGCTGAGGAAGATGGAAGAAATGCCAGAGGAGAGCTTAGTCAAGACAGTGTATATGGAAGAGATGCCTGGAAAGAGACCGAGAGGGAGGCCAAGGAAAAGATGGGAAGATGACTTGTAGGTATTAATGATCTGACTGGCTTAGTATTATAATAACTACTATAGTATAACAACTGTATATGTTTCTGGCTACCTCCTACATAGGAGAAAAAGCTATTGTATGATTGATCGATTGATTGATCGAAGTGTTGGTATGAATGTGTGTGTATGCATGTGTGTGTGTGTGTGTGTGCATGCAAGCTTCTCTGGCAGGACCTACCTATGCTGTAAACTAGGGTGTGCAAGGCACAAGCTCAAATGGTCAGAATTGCACAAGGCACCATGGACGTACACTATTTACTGTTATGCATGTAACTGTTGTTCATTTCAAATGTTTGATTTGTCATTTAGCATCACATGATTGGGTAGTGAACCACCTGAGCTGCAATCCTTAGCCATGTGCACATCTGCGTTAAGGCAGTGGATCACTATGAATGGTAGTAAAACATCTGCCATGGCTGCTTTTGCATCTTAAAAATGTTATCCTTTAGTGAAGGTGTTGTCGCATATCTAATGGCCACATATTCATCTCCAAATTCACAATTCACCTTCAAATTCACAATCAAAACATTCTTCTATGAAGGGGAAAATTGCCTGCTGTCTACCCACTTTGTACTTCAGCTATAGTCCACCTCTGTTACTAACAGACTTAGACTTGACACCAAGCTCTACTGTTCATTCACAGAGCTAACCAAACTGTGCAGAAAGAATGGAACTTACTTTCCAATCTTGGCAAGTGTTTCCTTTTTCATTCGAAAGCACCCAAAATTGACAGAGTCCCATCTCAGGTTGAGAACGGCCATCTCTGCCACCTGACCATATTCCAGGGACTTCAAACTCAGCCTGTAGTGAGAGAAGTGTGGGATGTCTGCACAACACCCAACTACCGCACACAAACACACACGTACTCCAAGATGCTGCAGAGACTGCGCCATCCACATGAGGCAAGGGTAGATACATTTGAGTACTCACACAGCAAGAGCACTACCTTTAAGAACGATGGCTAACGCTTCGGTCCTAGCCAGCGAGCAGTCAGAGACTTCTGAAATCAAAACGTGTATCCCTGAAACTGGTTTGCTGTGGGATTACTGAAATAATTTATCCTTATTGCAAGCATACTTCATGTCAATAGTCAGCTGATAACAGAAGACACAGCAACACTTACCGTAAAATGAGAAAATTTAATGGAAGAAAATTTTGCAATTTTGTCCAAAATCAAAGATTTTGCAGTAAAAATTCCCAAATTAGTTTAAAATCAGCCTAGTCCTGTTTAGTGGAGAATATTTCTGGAAGTAAGAATTTCGCGAATTTGGTCGAATCGTGAAAACCGTGAACTTTAAACGTATACAGTATGCACAATACGCAACTGTCACATTACAGTAAGTGGCACTGAATACACAACTTGTGGTCCATTAATGGCAGATATAAAACATGTGCATACATTAGTGTGTACAATACTATTATTCAGGAATAGAAGCAAGTACTTTGTGAAAGATGTATAATTCATTAAAATTACACCCTGCACACTTTGCGTATACATTTAATCTGCATACATGCATTGCATTGCATCAACATTATACTACATGTAAGCACAGTGCATTAAGGGAGGTACCGTTTTGTCAGGTACTGTGAGGCACTGACAAGCAGTATCATACAGTGCACTGCAATGAAAGCCATTGCTATCAGAGTGAATGTGCCAAACTGCACAAAGAGGGGAGGGAATAGTGTGTAAAAGTAGGAGGGGAAGGGAGGGGTGTATGTGTACATGAGGTGTACAGTTGTGCTGCCATTTACCCTAATTAAGACAAGAAAAGTACTATGTGGAAAGGAGTGCATGCGTGAACTACACATTAATGGTTTCATTAATGCATATAGTCACATCATGTATACACTATGTGTATATGCACACATACACACCACAAACACTGACACACACACACACGGACACACGCGCACACACAGACACACACACACACTCACTCACTCACTCACCGCCAATCCAGACCTACTAAACGCAGATGGTAGCGCTAGCATGCCAGTGCCAATGTTGGCTTTGATCAGGTGCATGAGCACATCAAAATCACTGCAAACACGTGGGTAGAGTACGGTATCTATTACCGGCCACAATGTATTATCGGACACTCGATCTTCTCGACCGCAGAACAAATCAGCTCAAGCCTAGCACGAATTTGTAGTACAAACAATATTAAGATAAATTTTTACAAAACTAGATGAATCCGCTTCTTCCTTCCCTGGCGAGAGGGCTTAAAACGAGCATTTTGAAAATAATCAGGCCAAAACTATCTACAAATTCGTGCTAAATTATTTACAAATTCGGCGGTCGAGAAGATCGAACACATTGAGGCCGATAATCGATACCGCCATACTCTAATGACAGAGTGGAATGGGCAGCAGCTGGAAGCAGTTCTATCTATGGGCATACATGTTGATTTACGTAGTATTGTAGTGGGCCAGAGCTCGCAACTAGTCAGCTGAGCTAGTCTAGTTTGGGTCACGCCACAATTTAGGCTATAACGAATAGAACATTACTTGGAGCAAACCGAGTAGGGAAGAGATACATGAACGCAGTCGATGGTGTCGCGCCATGAGCTAAAGCTGAGATTGTCAGAGTGTGATCTAGGTACACCGCAACTAGAATCATGGCCTGATGGGGGGAAGGCGCCTAAGGAGCAGCTGCGCTCTACATAGATAGCCGCAAATCACCTAGCATTCTGCTTGCTGTGTATCTTCTGTGAAGCTGACTCGTTCGCGCGGACGTGAGACGAACTGTTCTCCGAGTCGTTCATTCCGCGGCCATCCAGGGGTCACTCACAGTGACACATGCGAGTCATGCCAGGATCGTCTTGGTACGGTCGCCAACGCACCTGGCTGCGTTTTTCCTTCATTTGTCCTTCGTCCCTGACATCATCAGTGGAGCCCCGGGGAGTGGTAACACCACTCTTGTTCACCGGGTGTGCAAGGACCTGTCGTCGGGCAGACTCCGGAGTGGCTACTCCCTAGTTGTTATGGTGGGGCTTCGTGAACTGATCCAGCACCTGTAGGACAAGGAAGAGGCACAACTCCATCACTTTTCCGAAAAGTTCAAGCACCAGGTTGACACTGACCAGGTGTGCAGGGAGTTGGAGAAATCGTATTGAAGTGGTGTGCTGTTGGTCCTTGATGGCTTTGATAAACTTGATGCAAGAGTGAGGGTATGCCAACTGCTGAAGAAGCTTCTTTCAACAGAATCCATCTACTTGCCAGATTGTGACATCCTTGTCACGTCACATCCTGTTGCGTGCACAGACCTACTGGGTCTCATGCAGCCTCTCCATTGCCACATTGAGATTCTCGGGTTCTCAGAAGACCACATTGCCCCTTTCATCAGGAGCTATAGACTTCAAGTGTACCTACCAGCCACCACCTTCCAAGCCAGCACCCTCCCAGATGTCAGCTGAAGGTGGATGTGAAGCAGAGAAGCTGCTGAGTCATCTTGCCCAACTCACCCAAGTGAAGGGAATTTGCAGGACTCCTGTTGTTTTAAAGATGGTGAGCAAGGTATTCGAACTCCACGTTGACAATGACCTACCAGTGACCATGACTGGGATTTATGAAGAGTTCATTCGTTGCCAACTTCTGGAGAATGGTCCTGATTCTGCACATTCCCTCTAGTGATTATCCATTCTTTAGCGATTTGTGTGGATAGCATTTGAGTGCTGTGCCAACAGAAACTAACTATTTCAGAGAAGATATTGACAGCACCCCTCCTCCCTTCACTCAAGGCAGCATCTATGGGCTACTGTATGCAGATCCTGTTGTGGACCTTTGAACCATCAGTGAACTCCCACCGTACCATTCATGCTCAAGACCGTGTAAGAGGCCCTGGTTGCCTGTCATTTGTCAGCACCTCCTGATCCAAAGAGCCATGAGAAGGTGCGGAGGTGGTTTGGTTGTCCAGAAATGGCAGAGGTGCAGAGATGTTATGCCGGCCTAACAGGATTTAACCGTGTTGACATTTCCTCCATTGTACCACTAGCAGTCAAGGCTGGTGAGGCTGTCCACACCCTGATTGTGATTGTGACACTGTACAGAACTGGGTGGGTGAGTCTTCTACCTGCATGTGCTTTAGTGCAGCGCATTGCTCTGTGGTGTGCTGGTGTGGCTGTGTTCATGCTGCCCTACTCTCTAACTGTAAGATGATGAGAGAACAAGGAGGGGAGGGAGGAGGGTGGTCAATGGGTATAATTTGTACTTTGCCATGTGATGTAGGTAATGGTGTTTACTGCACTCTTCTGTTTCTCCTCAGAGTGTGGAACAGCAACAGAAGAACAGACCCTCTTCCTTTTAGCTGCAATTCTTCTAGTATCTTCTATAACTTACAGTTACATTATTTTTAATTCTTATTCCCCTACTTGCATATTGTGCATGCATATGATAGCTAGAAATGGCCATCTCAAGAGTGGAGTCTATTTAGCTAGTTTATTTAGTGCAGACTTGCTGCATATTTTTGCGTGTTATATAGCTATATATAACCTTAATCAAGTTGTTTAGTTGTTGATCCTCCAGTACAATGTATATATATAGGCAGTATAATCTATGGAGCCTCTCTATAGAGGACACCATTGGGACCTAGCTGCCTGTCCTGTATATATACGTAAAGGGTGCACTTTATTCAGAGTGTCCTCTTTAAAGAGAGGATCCACTGTATTGCATATAATACGAGTCTAGCAATCTGTGTCTGAGGGTTGAAGGCCAACGTAGTACTTGAGCAATTGTATATGCAAGTCACAATAGAGATATCTTTCATTTACCCTTTTTCCCTTTGTAATAAAGCCTTCTCACAAATGCGGCGCACTGAATTGAATTGACTTGGCATGTACAGAAAGGTGTCTATCTATGGTGCTGAATGCAGAACTTTTATATACCAAGCTAGTTAGGTCCATCATGTACGTACACTTGATGTTTTACATGACAATCGTAAGTTTTGAAGTGTGTATGACTGATTTTGTGCGTGAAGTTCTAAATTTGTCCTATTGTTATTTTGATTTTATCACCACAACCACCCTTTCTTTTGGTTTATTTAGGTTATGTTATGTATTTAGTTAAATACGCGTGTTACCTCACGTGACCACATCATCGTCTGACTGCCCCTTTTGTATTTATACATGCATGCCTATAAGTACCAATTATTCATTGATGAAGGCAGCCAACGAATCGATCGATACCGCAATCTACCTGTGAAATTAGCAAAATTTTCTCTTGCAAATATTTTTACTACATGGTATTGCCAACATTGGTATGCAACATGTTTCTACCTTTTTGGGCACCCCTTGACTTTCCTGGATTATGGGGGATCACTTAAATTGTGCTCAAAAGAGTACCGATGGGCGTATTTGCCAGCTTTCGAGCGGGATAACATAGCAACTGCAGGATTTGATCGGCCGCGAAGGCCTTCGTCAGCTGAATAACTGAAGAATACAGCGGGAAGCATGTTTAAATAGGGTGTGGGATGGTGACATGAAAGAAAAGGTGTGAAAATGGATCAAAGTGGAGGTGTGGGATGGTGACATGAAAGGAAATTGTAAAGGTGGATCAAAGTGGAGGTGTGGGATTGTGATATGAAGGAAAGTGTCAGGGTGGATCCAAATGAAGGTGTGACAGACAGTAAAGTAGTTGAGCATGCAAGACCGTTTGTGTGGGTGGGATGGTGGTAGTTCAAGTGGGATCTATTAGTCGGTTCCAGACTGGCGAGAGGCGCAGGCCACAGTCAAGATTCATTGATTGCCTCTTCTTCTTGATGTATATGGCCTCCATTGTCCTCCTGTTCCAGTATCCGGTGGCGGTGGCTTGAACCTTTGGCGCTCCCCAGTCAATGGCGTGTTGGGACCTTTGTACATGCACTGCAATCCCGTTCTTGGGATCCCCAGTCTTTACAGCATACTTATGTTCTGTCATTCACTTCATCATGGTCCTTCTCGTCTCTCCAATGTATGTGAGTTGGCAGTCACGGCAGGGCACTTCATAGACAGCGTTTCTCTTTTAACACTGTCTGCTATATTGTGTTATAATCTTATATAACAACTGTCCAAACTTGTGGACATTTGTAGCTGTTTCTTGTACGATTTGTGCAAATTTGTACTTGTTTCCTGTTATTGTGTACTTTAGAACATGAAACAGCTGCAAATCAGCCACTGTTTGCATAACTACTTATGTAAGATTTAAACATGTTACAGCAGATGGTGTTTTTTTCTCCATCGGGGTCCTTTGCTTCACCTGGATCAGCTTGCTCTTCAATGTCTGCTGGGGTCTGAAAATGATCTTCACCCCTAGAGGTGTACATACTTTCTCCAGCTTCTTGCTCACTCCGCTGACATACGGCAGGAACATTGGGTTGGCTGAGTCTTCCTCTGTGTCTTTCTCCCTGGTTTTGTTTGTGGAGGATAGGGTTCTCTTGACTGTTCTCCTGGGGTATCAATTGGCTATAAAGACTTCCTCTAGGTGGTGCAACTCCGCCTGTTTGTGGGGGTCATCACAAAGTTGGTGGGCTAAGGAATGATGAGGAGGAAGGAGCTCTGTTTGTGCACTGATCAGAGCTCCAGATATGAAAATGTTCGAATTGCAAAGTTGAAGGTCTACGTGTGAGGAGTTTGTAGAATGCAGAGGAGTGTATGTGTATGTGGGTCTATATAATTATAATATGATCATGTGTTTTTTAATAAAAACGTGACTCACAATATGCATATATACTTCATGTGTGCATGTGTGTAGCTACAGAAATGCTTCATTGCTCAAAAATACTTCCATTCTTGCCATCTTAATTTTACTGGAATCTACACTACTCTGTGATATCATATAATGTATGCAGTTTCAGTACTGTATTGTGCACCATATGGCAAACACTTCATCTAAAGGATTGGCACCCTCTACAAAGGACACTTCCTGCAGTCAACCACATCGAGGGCTGCGTGCAAACTGCCAATCAGTATTAAGTAGGGCCACTCTACAAGATGGCCACCAAGCTATATTATAGAAACAATGTAAAATATATAAAGTGCAACACTTTGCATGTGCCATTCCAATGGAAATCTTGTACTATATAGTTACCAGGCAAAAGCGGTTTGGCTATTACAGTAGCTACTGTGATCCAACAGACTCAACACATTCGGTTGATATTGCTGTAAAGAGTGGTAGGAAGACTCATGCTTAGGTTGCTTGGAAACACTAGCGCACAATGAAACTGATCTTTTGGACGTTTAGTAACCTACGGTTGCCTTCATCAGTAAATGACAGTTGAATGGCATTTACTGATGAAGGCAACCGTGGGTTCATTGTCGGCTAGTGTCTCCAATTATTGGGGCGAGCCTGAGCGAGCCCCACTTTAACGTGAAGTACAGCGAGCGTGTCTATATATATATATACAGTGCAAGTTGCAATAAATCATACTAATCTAAAGTAAATAAATAAATAATATAATATAATATAATATATATATACAGTGCAAGTTGCAATAAATCATACTAATCTAAAGTAAATAAATAAATAATATAATATAAGCATGCTTGCATAAGACATGCAGCTGTCAATGACCTTCTCAAACGGTCACTGGCCTCAGCAAAGATCCCCTCTCTCCTGGAGCCCACAGGCATCGCACGCTCCGATGGAAGAAGGCCGGATGGGATCTCAGTGATGCCCTGGAGGAACGGGCGGACACTGATATGGGATGCCACTTGTCCTGATACATTCGCCCCTTCCCATGTAGCCCTTGCTGCAAGGGAAGCAGGGCTGGTGGCCAGCCAAGCAGAGAAGGCAAAAACCCAGAAGTACGCCTTTCTCGGTTCCAGCCACCACTTCGTTCCAATTGCAATCGAAACGTCAGGGGTTTTTGGGCCAGAGGCCATTACATTCATCAAGGAGCTGGGTCACAGGATCAGGGCTGAGACTGGGGAGCCACGCTCCCTGCAGTTTCTGATGCAGGGTATTGCGGTGGCTGTCCAGCGGGGCAATGCAGCTGCAGTGAGGGGTACTTCTCCCCCAACAGACAATGGTTTTATTTGACTATTTAGAATGATTTTTTAGTTAGTGCAGTGTTCTAGGCACTGCCCTATTTCAGTAGTAGTAATTTACTACATTAAATGCTATAATTATTATATATATTTATTTTAGCTTTGTGAATCGAAATATTTTATATAATATAATATAATATAATATAATATAATTGTATGGGGCCCTGGATGGCTTGGTGGCTAAACACTTAGTATGCCAGTAAAGTATGGGGAATTTAATGGACTTTAAATTAGACAGATTTTTTAATTAGGCCTTTCGTCTCCTGCAAATTGCAGGCAAATTGACAATATAAATTCGCATAGAACAACACATCTTGTATGATACATTAATATTGATAGATAGCGTGGTTTCAATACGAATAAAAATGTTGGCAAGTAGCAATGAAACTTTGTACACATGGTGAGGTGGTCCATAAGACTACTTCATTACAAGGATTTCTTAATTAGACGTTTGCTGTCCTAGGTAGACGGCCAAGTACATAATATAGATACTACGGCAGTATAATTGTACTTACATTTATATTGCTCCGGTATTAGCAAAGCATTGCGTGTGAGGGATTTATATTGCGGGCGACTTTTGAAAGCGCCTTTCTCGAAGGAGAAGAGTTTCACGCTGCCTTTGGGTGGCTAGTCGAGCACGGGGCAACATGGTGCGTAATATTTTCCCGGAAAGCGCGCCATCGATTGCTGTCTTGGTACTGCCGTCGTCTACAATGGCTGCCGTCTAGAAGGCCCTTACACCGTTGCCTCGGAAAAGTAACCGGAGCGGCGCAGACACTTGTGAACGCTTTCATCCACTGTCGCTAAGGTATGCCAAGTGTCCCTAGCGTTGAAAAGCTTTGCGCGCACGTTGCCTCTCTGAAATCATCCTCAGAAATAGCGCGCCCATTGCTGGGGGCCTCTTAAATCTACAGGACATACGTATAAGAAACGCCAGTTGCCCGGTGTGCCTGCGGTCCTTGCTTGCTGAGTGTGTTTACAGCCAATGCATATACATGCTACTTATAGATTGGTATTGATACAGTGCAGTGTGTGTGTGTGTGTGTGTGTGTGTGTGTGTGTGTGTGTGTGTGTGTGTGTGTGTGTGTGTGTGTGTGTGTGTGTGTGTGTGTGTGTGTGTGTGTGTGTGTGTGTGTGTGTGTGTGTGTGTGTGTGTGTGTGTGTGTGTGTGTGTGTGTGTGTGTGTGTGTGTGTGTGTGTGTGTGTGTGTGTGTGTGTGTGTGTGTGTGTGTGTGTGTGTGTGTGTGTGTGTGTGTGTGTGTGTGTGTGTGTGTGTGTGTGTGTGCACATGCACGTGTGTATACATGTGATGTGATTAGCCCACCAGCACTAAACATGCCTTCAAGGACAAGGTAGCTATGGACGATCTATATAGAGCATCGTGTGAGTAAATGATACATACCCCGCCCACCAAAGCCAAATGTGACACTGAAGCACCAGAGACACACACTTACTTGAACCACCATTGTGCGTAAGATGATTTGACACCTGTGACTTCAAAATACACTCAAGCTCACTGGCCAATGCAAGTTGAAATCTGGCCACCGCATGTGCAAGTGAAGTATGTGTGCATGCTGATTGCTCATGTACCATAATGTAGCAAATAAGATAGTAGGTGTGAGCTTACAAATAGCCTTCATCACGTCTGCAACCTGACACCAAACCATCTAAATAGCGATCATTTATGCTACTCTGCCCTGCGCCGTCTTCTGCCTGTGCAAGAGTCATCAAAATGGGTGCAGCCCACAGCTCACTCCAGCGAACATCTTCTTAGCCCTCAAGAAAGATGTGAAGAGTTAGATTTTAGGCCTAAAGGACGGTCTCCGCTTACTGTGTGTGTTCGTGTTGTAGCCACTGGCATTTGTTGTGTAGTTGTGTAGAAATAACCGTGTGCGCGTGTGTGTACATGTACGTGTGTGTCTGTGTGTGTGTGTGTGTGTGTGTGTGTGTGTGTGTGTGTGTGTGTGTGTGTGTGTGTGTGTGTGTGTGTGTGTGTGTGTGCGCACATGCACGTATATGCACGTGTATACACGTGATGTGATTAGCCCACCAGCTGTGGACAATGTATATACAGCATCATGTGCGTAAATGTGACATATAGCCCCCCTCCAAAAGGAAAGTATTGTAGCCAAATATGACACTGAAGCACCAGAGACACACACCTACTTCAACTACCATTATGCCTATAAGATTATTTGCCACCTGTGACTTCAAAATACCATCATTGGCCAATGCAAGTTGAAATATGTGTGCATGCTGATTGCTCGTGTTCCATAGTGTAGCAAATAAATGACCACTTTCTTTGCTACTGTTCTGAGTTTCATTCTTTGCTAGCTAATATTTTCTTTGACTAACACCAGCACATTTTCCCAACACCAACACCCCATAGCAACAACCACCGCCACCACATACAAGTATGCATCTACCACCACCACCCAAAATACACCACCACACAGTGCAAGTTGCCCGAGCATAAGCTTGGTATCTGCACCATTGGGTGGAAGGGAAAACACCAACGGCGGAAGTTGCAATGGGTGAAACCACTACGTGTGCAAGCAGAGTCTTATATACCTATATATCCTCCACTTCCACATAATACAACTACCACCACCACAGACCACCACCACACAGTGCAAATTGCGAAAGTGTCTGTGTAGTTTTCATGTACACACCTCCACTTCCACATATACAACTATCACCACACAGACCACCACCACACAGTGCAAGTTGCCCGAGTGCAAGTGCAGTATTTGCGCCAGTGGGTGGATGAAAAAGCACCACCAGCGCAAGTTGCACAGGGTGAACCACCATGTGTGCAAGTGGACTATCTGCGCTAGTGGCTGCAGGATAAAGCACCACCAGCGCAAGTTGCAACTAGTGACAACTACCATCTGCGCAAGTGGAATGGTTGCACCAGTTGAAAGAAGGGAAACACCATAAGCGCAAGGTGCAAAGGTCAGGGTGCAAGGTGCAAAGGTCAGGACACAAGGTGCAAAGGTCAGGGCCAGCATCAGCACTAGTCGGTACAGGATGCAGCAACAACATGCAACTACAACCACC